>JAQJVL010000805.1:0-288165 GCA_035578905.1 Stictocephala bisonia
TTACAGTGATGATTTATCATTGGGAGGACCAGTACTGCCATAAGTGCATTGATAGGTGGGTGGGCCAGTATCATTTTACATATATGGGCAGGTCAACAACTCTATAAGTGAATGAGCGGGACCCAAACAAATTGCCAACAATTTAACGAAAGCCGATTGAAAAAGGTAAGGATAAATGTTATCCAGACACTACTTTTTATCAGTTAAAATACCTGTTGCTAGTGTTGAATTGCTTCCAATCGTCTGCTGCAATTGCTCAGTACTACTTTGTGGAGATATGTTAAAAATGGTTTGCAATTCTCTATACAATACATCCTCCAAAGTGCTTTGCATCATCTGAACTGGCATAGTTTTATTTGACTCTTTTCTGCTATTTTTTATTTGGATGTACCGAAGCGTGTCTTCAACATTTCTTTGGTTAGTACTAGAATACAGCTTGTGTAGTGCCTCCCTGAAAATTGAATAGTTGGTATTCAGTAGTTAGAATAAATATTTTAAAATGAACAACGCCAAAAAATCAGTGAGTTACTTTTCTTGATAAGAGCTATAATGGTAAATTCAGCCTTAGGAGAATAAACTGCATCTTTGTGTAATTTGGTAGAGTTGAAGTTGGAGAGTTAATTTAATATTTTTACAAGGGTATGATATTAGATTAATTGAGTATTTAAGAAAAATAAAATTTTCCTTTCTACAATTTATTACAACATATTTTTAACTTCTGGTAAATTATGAAATATTGGTATTACTTATAGAGTATCCGAGTATTTTATGTACATCTGGATAAAATTTCAAAGCTTCTTCCTCATATGGAACTAATGAAAGAGTTTGTTTAAACATAGGTCTAGTAAAACTTCGTTAAAGAGCAATAAATGATTAACACATACATTAAATTACTGAGCAAAGCTTATAGAGAATTTGTTTCTGAAGGATATGTTGTAAAATAGGCCAACAACAGATTCAGACAAACCTTAAAAGATTAACTTTTACTCAAAATAATATTAAAATTAAACCTGCCGGCATGGTGGCTAAGGGTTTGGACTGCGGAGGGTAAGGGCCAAGGTTTGAATCCCCACTGAGCCAACAGTCGGTACTTCACTCATTGAATAAAGTTCACACACAGGCCTGCAGGCCTATGTGAAATGGCGAATGAATTTTTTATTAAAAAAACCATTTTTCTTACTAAATATACTTATAAAATAATCATAGTTGAATTATTTTTGTTTGTAATTGTTTATACTGTTAATTTTACTGTACATATTTTAGTTGTATGGGTATAATATCAGAGTGGGCTTTGAAGCGGAGTGGTATGACGTACACAAATCTGTGGGTGTATAATTGAAAAATATTCTGAAAATAACTGTACATTTTTATAGTTTAAGCACATAATATACTAACTACTTAAAATGCACATAATAGGTCCCACCTAATCAGTAAATGGGACCCAAAATCATATATTACTCTCTGATTCAAGATACAACAGTTAACTGTCAGCTTAAGTAGTTTAAAAATTAGTGGATTTTTAGAAAAGTACTACAGTATTTTTGAAAATATGTCACAGCTGTTTAACCTTTTATTATTGAGGGTTTTGAAAAAGAAAGTGGACTAACCTTTTTAAAAAGTCTTATGATGAACATAATATTAAAGCCACTAACTTCTTCGGTCACAACAGACTGATCCAAGCAGACCTAAGAAATTTCTCTCGGTAAAATAGAAAAAACCCGTTATAATGTAATTTTTTTATTTTGCTTCTCCAGATTATTTTAATAACAAAATAAATTCTAACTTTCTAATTGAACCATAAATAAACAAAGTGTCCCAGGACAGCTTAGTATGTTTTTTTTAATTGTTATAGATGGAGCTACAAAACCTTACACATAACTGCGAAAATCTAAAACCTATTTTAAAATTTATGCAGTGGACCAGTACATTCTCAAGCGGATAGCCCGCTAGGAGCCAAGAGAAAATCTAAAATGTAAGGATATTAATAATAGTACAACAAATTAAAGGTCTTAAACTAGTAGAGTACAATAAGACAAACCCTGCATTCAAGGGTTAATTTATGGGAAATACAAGTGATTCAATATAGCTATATGATGATCTGGCATTTACCTACACAGCCTTCTGGTTTTAAAATGACTTACCATCCTATTTAGAAGCAAATAAAATATTAAACTAAAAAAAATTCAATTTATACAAAAAAATTAGTTTTTCACAATATTTGTTGACTCTGCTGGGATGGCCGGCAAAGGGTAAAATTAAAATCTTAAATCTACATATACGTTGAATAATAGTGCATGAAATTAAAGATTTTTATTTTTAGAACACAATTCTGTAAACCTGAGTCAACAGGGTTATTAAATTGTTCCTCTCATGATTTGCAATAAGGAGGAAAAATATGCACAATGCGAATCTTACGTCATTTTGCCATGCATAACATGAACCTTTTGAGTTTTGAATTTCAACATTGTGTTCTAATGTACTGTTAAAATTTGTCTACAATACATCAGATGTACATTAAAACAGTGCAATTTTGGATTTTACTTTCTCCCGTATGCATAGAGAAAGTATTGTAATCGTCAAAAAAAATTTTTTTTACAAGTTGGTGTTTAAATTCATTTTGAGCCCCCGACAGCAAAAAGTGGTTTTTTGAAAAAAAATGTTGGTGTCTGTCCGTATGTGTGTTTGTGCACTTTGCTAAAGACCAAACGGATAGATTTTTATGAACTTTGGTATGTATTTGTATTTGACCAATATCTCCAGACTATTTTTTCACTTTCTTGAAATTTTAGTTTTTTATTTGTATTAAAAAAAAAAAAAATACTAAAATGGAATTTTATCAAAAACAGCTCTAATAATTTTTATTACATTTTCAGCAAACATGTGAATTACAATTAAAAATATTTTAGTAAAAACAACATGTCCTTAACTTTAATAGTTTTGAGAAAATCTTTTTATAGGCAAAATCATGCAATTATTTCAAGCTTTATTCTAACAATTTTGATTAAATTTTCAGTAAAGATGCAAATTACAATTTAAAATATATTAGTTACCGCCCCACTAAGTTGGGGCTGGAAGCCACAACTCAATTTATTGAAGGTTGTTTACATAAAATTCAACCTATTAATTCAACAGCTATTTTTGAAGATTATTTTTGTCCATACTTTTATTTAATTAAAATAAGTGTTTTGTCGGTACATCCCTTAAAAATGTAATTAATTAAACATCGGTTTTCATTGTATTTTTTTAAAAACAATCTGACATAACAAAGAGAAAGGGGGAATTTTGTTACAGTTACCTGGTACCATTTATTTTGAAACAGAGGAATAATAAAGTTCTGTAATTAAAGTTGCCAAATCACAACTAAGTCCCATTTTAGAACACTTAATTAATTCATCATTTGTATCAGCAATTTTTCCTGGCAAACTAAAGGTTTCTAAGGTAGTACCAGTACATAAAAAGGATAGTAAAGATAACATTTCTAATTATCGACCGGTCTCGTTATTGCCGGTGATATCAAAAATATATGAAAAAATTGTATATAGGCAATTAAGGGATTTTTTAGAAATTAACGATCTTATAGATGACAATCAACATGGTTTCCGTAGCAACAGATCAGTGGTAACAGCGGCAGTAGAATTTCTTGATGGTATTATAGATTCAGTAGATAAAGGAGAACATACTTTTGGAATTTTTATGGACCTGACAAAAGCTTTTGACAGTGTTAAACATTCAATTCTAATTGAAAAATTAAAATTACTGGGAGCTACAAATAATTCATTAAGCTGGTTCAAATCATACCTAGATAACAGGTACCAGTTTGTAGAAATCACAAATACTACTCAAAAAAATAAAGTTTCAAAAATAACCTCTGATTGGCAGCCCATCAAGTTTGGAGTCCCCCAGGGCTCAATATTGGGCCCGTTGCTAAATTTAGAAAAGTTGCCCAAAAACAATCTTTGTCTATATGCAGATGACGCAAATTTAAAAGTTTCAGGGAACTCTATAGACGAAATTGAAAAGATAACAAGTATGGAATTAAGTAATATTGAACGATTTCTGAATTTTCATAATCTTAAATTAAATATAAAAAAAAACAAATTTTGTTTGCTTTAAAACATCTAAAAACAGAGTTGATAAAGAATCAAAATTATCATTGGACAATGAGCTAATTCAGAGAAAAAGCTGCACAACATTTTTAGGGTTAATAATAGATGAAAATTTGAACTGGAATAAACATGTTCAGAAAGTGTTATCTAAAATAAATTCCGGGTTATATGCTATTTCAAAAATGTCAAAACTGTGTGACCTCACAACATTGAGAATGATATATTTTTCTTTTATACATTCTCATATAACGTATGGTATCTGTCTATATGGCTCAACAAAAAAATCAAATTTAGATTTAATTCTCAAAAGCCAAAAAAAGGCAATCAGAAAGATGCTAAATTTAAAGAATGACGTTTCAGTTAAGGAATATTTTAAAAGTTTGAACATTATGACAGTATATAGTCAATATATTTTCGATACTATAATGTACCTTAAAACACATTTTCAAGAATCTTCTCTGAATAGGGTTCACTCATATAATACTAGAGGCAGAAATGATATCAAACCCACTTATCACCGCTTGCAATTTTATGAAAAAAAAACTATTTATATTGGGACAACGTTTCTAAAGTATGTTCCAGAATTTATAAGAAAAGAACAAAACATAAATGTATTTAGAAAAAAGTTAAAATCTCTTTTAATTGATAACACAGTTTATAGTTATGAAGAATTTTATGATAAGTACCAACATTAATGTGTTTTAACTTAGATATTTATAGCTATAGCAGACTCTATTCAATGTACTCAATTGTATGTATGTAATGAATAAAGATATTTTGAATCTTGAATCTTGAATAAAAATTGTAAAACACTTATCTTAATCAAATACATAATGGAATTAAAAGGCAATAAAATGGTGGTTTTTAACTATCAATTTACTTAAATAGGTGTGGAGCAAACATTCAACCGTTCTCTCTCCATCAGATATAATTTTCCAGGATGTACAAAAAAATGTGTAAAGAATAAACTTGTTCAAAGGCTTCTAATTATTTTAAATTGATGTTATAAGTAAAAATGATAAATTCCAACTTTACATATCATATACTAGTTAAATTTTAGCGGAAAAATGAAATTTAAATTTGGAGAAAACATGTTTTGAATGAATTAAGAGGAGAAAGCATGTTTTGATTGATGACAAAATGGATAAAGCAGAACAGAATATTGAAATATACAAATTTCTGGGTAGAATCAGTATTCATTTTATTTTGTATAAAACTACATAAATTATTACATGGACAGCAAGAATTGAAATTAATGGTCAACAAACCTAAACTCTTAAACCTATATCATCATCTAAACAGTCAAATATTTCTTCTGCTTCTTAATGACCGGCAGGCAAATCATGAATAATGTGTTTGTACCACTTGAAATGATCGTCAGGTAGGTTCTCCCACTCTTCTCCGAACAATACTTTTAACAGTTTGTCCACATCTTTTTTCTTCTTCGCTGAAATATTATGACTAAGTGGGAGAGATTCCAAAACAACACTTTTAACAGTGGCGACAGTGATTCCTGTTTTAACAGTGGCGACAGTGATTCCTGTTTTAACAGTGGCGACAGTGATTTCTGTTTTAAGAAGTCTTACTATCCTGTACACTTTCATCTTCAAATCTGTCATTTTTAAAGCCTTCAACAGTAACAGTTCTCGCTTTCTCTAAAACTATTCTCTTCATTTCTGATATGTATGGTAGGTTTTTGAAATAAGCATTCAGTGATTTACAGTTCAACAGATTCCAATAAGTCCCCAAAACATTTACTTCACTTCTATACACGTCATAGTACTGTTCCTTGGATATTATTGTAACATTTTTCTTGAGAACTTTTTCACAACGACCAAAAACACAATCAGCAGGGAGGAAACTATAACCCCTGACAGGGAAGTACATTAGTATTTGTTCAATTGATGAGTTTGAAGTGTACAAAAAATGTTGAAGCATTTGAAGGTTTATGTTATTCTTGTTCTGGGAAATACAGCCATCACTAAAGAGTCTTAAAGTTTTCATTCCTTCTAAATTAATTTTTCCTAGATGACACTGTAAAGCAGAAGAAATTTCAGTGCTGCCCTTTGCCTGCTAATTCTTCAGTCCAGGTAAAATGATGGTTTCGCCCCATCCACACTTACAATAGAAAAGCAATAAAAATTTAATTTCCTCATATAATAGGCTTCTTGAATATTAGTTTTTGGTAGTACAGTAGTTGTGTTTGCCGGAGATCAAAGAAGAAACTAACAGTAGATTTGTCTGTTTCTGCTTTCATTATGGAATAAAATGAATTGGCTCTCAATTTATGGATTCTTTTTTGAGTCATTAGATTGACTCCTTCAGTAGACGCTACAGAGGAGTTTTTAATCTTTTGGTCCAATAAAGAAAAAGTGCTGCAGACATCACTAGATAGAGATTTGAAGCCTATAATAAATTCAGATACAACAATTCTTCTGAACATAACAAAATTTACTTTGTGCAGATCATCAGTACAGGATTCGTTGTAAATATTGTGAAGTTTCTGTATACTCAATTAACAATGTAAGTATAACCTCTGAGATTTTTTTCTCCCATAATGACTCTTTGAAGTCTTTAAATTAGAGATAAACTCTTTCACTTTATTCTTTTTGTCAATACTTCTATCACTTTTTCTATGTCAATGCCAGTTGTTAAACAAGGCATTGACTTTAAAGAAATTAGTTTTGAAAACAACAGTGAAGAATTGCATTCAGAATTAACTTGCATGAAATTAGTCAATCAGAATATGGTCATTATTAGTTTATATAGATCACCTCAGAGTAGTATGGAAATATGTTTTCAAAATTTTGAATTGGCTGTTAAAAAAATAATGAGTAGTGGGGCCTTAAAAACTATCTGTGGAGACTTTAATATTGAAATGGCTGTTCTTCTGAATTATGTTCAATAGGTTTTTCAAATTTACTACGATCTCTTAATTTATTCTGCACTGTTAAAACCCCAACTCGTTTAAATGCTTGTATCGATAACATTTTAGTAAATTTCCCCTACAGTTTATATGACATCATTTCTTTTATGTCATATAAACTGTTATTTTATTTACTAAACTAAGTATAGCAAGTCTTGTAGTGGGGAGAGATTCCCAATTAAGACTCTGTTCCCTCGCCTGCTCAGTCCAGCCCATATTTGTTTTGTAGGATCATTGGTCCACCAGCTTAACGTGACTTCCGAACCACAGAAGTGGCACAAGGATAAAATCTGTTATGGTCACACGGAGAGACAAACCTGGACCAGCTGCTTGGAATTCATAATGATCTGTGTTTACCCACCCGCCCACCCATACATGTACAGTGGTATTGACCCACAAACCCTACCATACACGTACAGTGATATTAATCCACCCGCACACCCATACACGTACAGTGGTATATTACGTGGCGGGTGGGTGAATACCACTGTATGTGTATGGGTGGGTGGGTGGGTGGGTGAATACCACTGTATGTGTATGGGTGGGGGTGGGTGAATACCACTGTATGTGTATGGGTGGGCGGGTGGGTGAATACCACTGTATGTGTATGGGTGGGCGGGTGGGTGAATACCACTGTATGTGTGTGGGTGGGCGGGTGGGTGAATACCACTGTATATGTATACTTGAACATGTCTGACTCATACACAAGTTTTAGAATACCACTGTATGACTGATTCTTCCAGTCACAGAGGAAGAAATCGCCAGAGTGATGAGAAACTTTCCTTCAAAAAAATCGAGTGACATAAATCATGTGTCAACCCACACATTCTAAAATAAAGTTGCTGACTAATTTCCCATGTAATAAATATTTTCATATATAATAAAAATGTTATGTATGGCAACAAAAATGTTAATAAGATATATATATATATATATATATATATATATATATATATATATATACATATATATATATATATATATATATATATATATATATATATATATAACAAACAGACAATGAAATAAATTTATTTGTTAATATGTTGAATGAATCAAATTAGAATAAAGATAATGAATATAACTCTGGAATGATAACTATTGAGCAATTGCTTGACAGATTCTTTAGGCACTACATTGATCTATGACATTTCTGTTCACTTCTAATTTGTAAGTCTAATATAACTAAGAGTAAAAGTATAAAAGTACAATGGTACACTGATGAATTGGCTAGGGAAAGGAATTTTATCTTGAATTGGTTCAATGTTTATAAAAATCTGAGAAATGTTGGTTCTGAGCAGACACAATTAGTTTACACTGCTTATCTGCAGTGCAAACGTAATTACAGATATCATTTAACTAAGGCTAAAAGACAAGCTTGTGAGAACTTTATTGAGACAGCCCCAAACACGTGTAAAGCTGCCAGAGAAGAAATCCACTGCCACAATACAAGAAATAAATCTAAGCTAAATATTCCCCAACACAGGCTGGCAAAAATTGGATTATCACATAAAGCTAATTGGATGAATGAGTCTGCCGGAGCTGTGTCAATTGTTATTTTTAGGAATAAACTGTTTCAATGGCTGTGTTTTACACTATACAAGAATTCCTTAACTGTCACATTGGCTTAATTATGTGGCTATGATTTTTGATTCAACTATGACTATGCCTATTTCACTTGTAATGTGGTTAATAGCAATAAAATTATTTGTATTTGTCCCCCCTCTCTTGTCGTCAATAGGTTGACCAGCATGACTTCTTAACAATATTGGCCAACCTAGTCCATCCTAATTTAGTTATAGCTACAAAGTTCTTTTTACAAACAAGAATTCTTTTACCACTACTATTATTTATTAAATAAGAAATAGAATAGGCATGCTGTGATCCCGCAGATTTTGATTTTGTTTGGGTTGCTAGGCCTACGTCGAGAAACATTCTTTGTAAACAGTAATCACGCAGTTATAGAATCTTGCCTTAATTTGTCTGGCACTGAATAAATTCTATTTCTTAGCCTACTCACATAATTAGGCCTAACATCAGCACATGTTGAAATGTTTTGGTTGAATGTTTGCATGGCACATAAACATTACTACCACCTGAAGGTGCAGCATACCTTTTTTTATCTTATATTCTTTCCTCTTGCCTCCTGTTTTGTTCCTTTTACGAGATCTGGAATGTCCTGCACTCACTAACACGCCATCTAATACTTCACCCATTAGGAACAATGAATTATTATAATTTAAAATATAACATAAACCAAATAATTCATAAACACACTGATGTCCACCATAACCTCAAAGGCAGTATTATAATAACAGCAGAAGCATACAGTCACATGACCAAAAGGAGCGCTCTGATTGGCTTGCTGGAGCAAGCACTGTTTGACTTAACCATACTCTTGGAGAAAACACGTTTAGATTGAATCATCAATCCTTAACATTGCTTTATATTCGGAAAAGATTTCTTTTGTTTGAAAATAATATGTCCAATAAGTGTAGTCTAGCATACAATTCATAGAGGTATAAATATTTAATTTTTTTGGAGAAAACACGGTTTGAATGTTTGCTCCACAGGTTTGTTATTAGTTGTGAATGTAATGCAAATTAAAATTTATTTCACATTCAAACTTGCCAATCACATACCTTGCCTTTGAAGCATGGATCTATATTTAATTATACTTTTTACTATTCCAAATATAAGGTTATAATAATAGGAATTCTGTTTTTGGAGTACGTTAGTGGTAAAAGTTAACCCAATAAAATTTAAGTATAAAAATTAATCAAGAAATGTTATGACAAAGATTCAGAAATATAGTACCATAAGACTGTCTCCAGCACATTTATAATTTGAAGCCTTTGGTCGTCTGGTATTTCCAAGCAAGAAGAGTTACATAAATGTTCGATTTGGAATGAAGATGGAGCGAGCGGAAGATACTCATTGTCTGTTTTGTACTCATCATACTGTATATCCACTGTCACACTGACTGTTAGAAAACTTTTTCTAGGCCAGTCTTCTGTTGGAAGGGGGGTCTCCTAGAATCAGATAAGTTTTTGCTTTCTTGTTTAATTTACATCCAATATATCTTAGATCTTATCAACTAGGTCATAAAATTATTAACATTTGTTTTTTAAAATATAACTAAAACAGGTGTTCACTTTTATGTTTCCATATTACAATGCAATCTAATATCTGTATGATCCAGTCTGAAGATGAGCCATAACATACAGATTAACAAGCAAGAAGAAAGATTAGATGCAAAGTACGTAATTTGACAAAGGAATCACTTTGATATTGGCAAACTGTTAACATTCCAAAAATTACTACCATAAACTAAAGAACTAAAAACTGTCACTAATACCTCAAAATTACTTCTTGAGGAAGGTGCTAATGGTAGCTCAAAATTACTTCCTGAGGAAAGTGCTCCCTTAAAGTTACTTCCTGAGGAAGGTGTCAGTGATATAGGAAATGTTTATCTTGAAACTTTTACTGTTCTTTTGTTTATGGACTTATCTCTACTGGTAATTTTTCTGATGCCCTACCCCTCTTTTTGTATTAATCAATGATAAATAAATAACAGTAGCAAGTTTTTGAAGTACAGTATAACAAATAAGATAGATTAGTGAACGTTTTTTAAAAGGTTTGAATTTTAAGAGGTTTAATAAGATTGTGAAAGAGTTATTATGGTTCACTTTTCAGCGAGTGAGGAAAGGATTTCAGGAGGAGGAACAGCTTTGAAAGGTGACAGGAAACTTTTTTCTGTTACCACATAAGTCTGATAGATATGAGTCATAAATAATACAAACACTTTTCTAAAAGGACAATGTGAAAGACTATTTTTATAAACTAAATATTTTTGACAAAAAACACACACGAATATATGGCAAGCATCAATAACAGATATATAGGCGCCAAACATAATTTTGGCACCTATGTATGGAAGTCATATTGGATGGAACATGACATACGTTTTTCTGGGAATTGATTAAAATGCTTGATCTCTAAGGATAATAGATCGAACCTCTTTTTCTCTCTATATGTATTTTTTACGTTGCACATTTTAGTTTTACAAATATATCTGACTCACAACTATAACAATCTATAATAGGTTTTTCTAGAAAAGATAAAACAATCTCCACAAAGGAAATATACTTACAATATTTTTTTCACCACTCTCGCCGATGATAAAACATCCCTCATTCATTTTTACTCTCTCTTCATAATCCTGCATTGCCTTTAATGTTTTTGAATGATGGGAAAAACTGGCAAGCACACAGGTGAGCGTACAAGTGAGATAGCAGGGACAGCCTTTACAGTAGGAAACTACACGACACTCTGCCAACTCTCCTGGTTCCACTGTTCCAACATGAGGATGGACTCGCAACTCTATCACTTCGGACAGTTTAGTTCTGCAACTCACAAACATGCATATTGTATTTGTTTCTAGAATATCTGACCAATTTTAGTCTAACTAAACACCCTCTCATTATATTAAATATCTATATAATTACTCTTATTCTTGAAGCCACGCAATTGAAATTATGTTTTTTTTTTGAAAAAGGAGACGCCAACCTCCTTTGCCTTACTCTGCCCATTACATTCCTCATAGGCTATTGATCTGTGCAAGGAACTTAATCAGACAGAGTAAGGGGGCGAACCAGTACAGTAGAAAGTGAATATTACTGATAAATAAATCTTCTGGTCTAGGCCGGATTCGAACCAGCGCTATCTCTAACCCAAGCTCAAAGTCCGGACGCCTTAGACCACTCGGCCACCGGCTCGCCCAACAATCTACCTCCACTGTCTTATGTCTTCTGCCATCTCCATATCCACTCCCAGTCTCCTGATATCCCCGTTCACCTGATTACTCCATCTGAGCCTTGGTCTTTCTAATAGCCTCCATAATATCCTCCCTAGTGGTTGACCACTCCACGCTCTTTTCAGTATATGGTCCTTTCCTCTATTTGAAAGTGTCTCAGCCATCTCAACCTTCTGTTTTTAACCGTTGTCAGGATCCTTATATAGTTACCTTGCTTGCGATTCTTCTTTACTTGTCACAATCCTTTTTCTTCAGTCTGTATAAATATTCTATGTATAATATTATTTTCAGAGACGATTAATTTTTTTCCCTTTTTGTTTGGTAAGTGACAATACTTCCGCTCTCTACAAGAATACTGGTTGTATGATCACCTTATACATCTATAGATTTGTCCTCTTAGATAGTAAACTACTTCCAAAGAACTTTGATAGACTCCAGTAGCATCGTTGAGCTGATGCCAGTATGCACAGAATTTCAGCATCTTGTTTATTTTCAATTGTCATTGTAAGATATTAAAAAGTATTCGTTTTGCAAACTTAACATTTAGGGCTTCTAGATCTGGTTAGTTATCTTCTGCTTATTTTCATGAACTTAGTTTTTCCTTCCTTTACTTGTAGTCCTGATTTCTTATCTCAGTAATTAGTTTTTCTGCTAGCTGCTTAATGTCTCCTATTTTCGGAAATGCTGGTACATTTATCTTGATGCCAAGTTTTGTTTCCTCTTGGAGACTACTTATGATTCTTAAGGACTCTTCTATGACTAAATTAAATAGTAGTGAAGAGAGTGCATCTTACTGTCATTTGATGATAATAAAACTCTCGCAGATTATTTGTTGTCTATCTTAACTTTGATTTGGTTTTTACTGTGCAAATTCTTGCTGGGTTGATTAGTTTTCCAGGGATTTGGTATTTTCTAGGGATATGGTATTTTTTGTAATTAAATCACACCTTTTTCGTCTCATAATACTGTCATATGCTTTTGCAAAGTCTATGAACAGATCCTTGTCATCAATACTTAGATCTTGCTTCCGGGTCTGTCGTTATTCTTCCTGCCATTAATCCAGCTTGGTATTCTCCTACAATGTTTACAGCATGTTCTTCCAGCCTTTTAAGGATTAGTTTAGAGAGGATTTTGTTTAATGTACTTAATAAGGAAATTACTCTGTAGTTCTTAGGCCTGGCCTCCACTTGCGATTTATTTCTGTGACAGTTGCGTCACAGTGGAAATTGGACCATGTTGCATCTTTAAAATCACAGTCGCAAAACCATCCCATGTGGATGCGCCTCCATTTAAAATAGTAAGTTCTAATTTTGCGACTAAACTATGGCACGACTAAAAATCGTAAGTGGAGGCTGGGCCTTACAGTCTAGCTTGTCTCCCTTACATAATGCCACTGTGTGTGTATGGGTGGGTGGGTGGGTTAATACCACTGTAGTGTATGGGTGGGCAGGTGGTTCAATACCACTCTAGTGTATTGGTGGGTCAATACCACTGTACGTGTATGGGTGGATGGGTGGGTCAATACCACTGTAGTGGATGGGTGGGCGGGTTAGTCAGTTCCATTGTTCGTGTATGGGTGGGCTGGTGGGTATACATATTGTATTTTTCAAATGAGGCATTTCAAATGAGGTATAGGAAGAATTACAGCTTCATGTTCTACATACTTTTTACTATATATTTGTACAAGAATTTTTCCAATTTTGGACCTCCATTCTTTATCGATTCTATCTGTATCATGTCCCCTCCTGGGGCTTTTCCATTCTTCAAGGCATTCAATACACTAAAGATTTCCTCAATTACAGGAACATTTTCCTTCTTTATTTGAAATACTTCTTGACCTACTTTCATTTCTTCTTAACAATAAGGTCTTATAAGTTTTCTTGCAAATGTTGTTAAAAACAGTTTCTTCTTCGCAAACTAGTATGTTATTTGTATCTTTGATTCCAAACACTCTTGGCTGGTATCATTTACATTAAAAATCTTACTGTTCTGTGAAAGTCTTTTACATTGTTTTTGTTCTGTCTTCTTCTGTTTTTGTCATTTTACTATTAATACATTTTCTTTGCTCCCTTCTAAATACACAATTGATTTTTGTCTACTGTTCTTCAGTGTCTGGAGTTTGCTTGTTTAAGACATTTACTTTACTTCTCTTCCTTTCAGTTACCATCTTTTGGCATTCTGTATTAAAACAACATTTTTGGGGGGGTTTCTTCATCTCTATTTTTATTTATAAAGGGGAATTTTATGGATAAAGCTTTTAAAAATATTTCAATTTGGGAAAATGAAGGATAGTTGTTGATCGATTTTAACTCTTTGGTGACCAGGTGGTAGGGCACTGCCTGTAAAAGACTATGACTTAACTTAATTTTAAATAACTTTTGACTGACCACATAATTTATTAATTAATATTATTTCTTTTTAATATTGTACAGATATTAACAAAAACATTATATTTTGTGGATAGTTACTAAAACAGTGTTCCTATTAAAAGGTTGTCTTTATAATTAACATTTTGGTGCCGAAACTCGACTTAACAATTCCTCTAAGAAAATCTCAAAGACAATGCAGACCACATATTCGATATTCACTTAATGAAAGTAATTCTGTTGACTTAAATAAGCCTATGGAAGTGTCAAATGAGGTAGTGTCTGAGAGACATCATTTCTCAAGTCCGGCACTACTTCATCAAGCCGGCGGCGAAGACTAGAAAAGGTATTAATAAAATTGGAGGTATTCAACAAATTAGAAAGAGAATTTGAGGAGAGGGAGCTGGAATGGCATAAGGAGGAAAGGGAGTTAGAGTGTCAAAAACATCTGCTGGAGGTAAGAGTTGCACTGGAAAGTGAGTCCAATTGTGGCAGCCATGCTTCACCTTTATCAAAGGTAAGTATAAACATTGGAAAGCAGCAAGATTCTAGAAGCAAGGTGGAAACATGGCTGGAAACAAAAATGAATGGTCAGTTTTAATGTCTTCAGTCGCTGTAACAACGGCTGTACAGAGAATAGCAGACTCATTTGATAAAGTCTTGCAACCTTCATAATGTGACCCTTCCAAAAAATATCTACCTGATAAACACCTCCCGACATTTAGTGTTAAGCCTGATTAGTGGCCCATGTATTACTCTGCCTTTCAAAAGTCAATGGTTTCCTTTAATGAGGATGGTTTTCCTTGCAAAGCTTAGAAGCTTTCTGGAGGATGATGCATTTAAGATGGTTAAACCGCTTTTTGTGTCAGACAAAAATGTCTATGCAATAATTTACACATTGCAAATGAGATTTGGTAGACCAAAATTTATAATAGAGTCAATGTTACAAAAGACAAAAACAATTCTTTCTGTCAGGGAAGATGACGTGACAAGTCTTATAGAGTTCTCAACTAATGTCTTAAACTTTACAGTAACAGCTGAATCTCTTAACATGGAAAACTATATGACTAATCCTCTTCTTTTGAGTGAGCTACTTGGGAACTTACATACAATCTCAAGTACAGTTGGGCACAACATATACGGAATATTAACTTAACAAAGCCTGACTTCAAGGATTTTTTAACTGGCTAAAGGAACAAAGCTCCATGATGAGTATTTATTTCCATCCTTTGGAAAGTAATCAACCAAAATAAAAAAATGATTTTAGACATGTGTACACAAGTGCTATAAAGGAAGAGACATTGTATTAGAGACGCTGTACATTTTGTAGTATAGAACATGACAGTGAAAAATGTAGTTCACCTCGAAAAACTAATGTATCTATGGAAGATGGTTTCTGAGAAAAGGTTATGTTTCTTTGTTTTTAGACGACATCAATTAAAGTACTGCAAAACTAAAAAGACCTGCGATATAAATGGTTGTAAATTATTTCATCATCGTTTTCTTCACACTGACAACACTACATCAGAAAATAAACAAGAGAAGAAAGAGATTATCAGTAACCATCTCTAATTGTACTAAGACATCTCTAATTGTGTACTACTTCGTGTTTGTCTTGTCACACTCTATGATCCTACCTGTCACATTGATACATATGCACTTCTCGATGATGGTTCGACAGTAACTATTCTCGACTCACATACAGCAGACAAACTCGGGCTTGAAGGTGATACAAAACCCCTTGTAACTTATTGGTCAAACGCCAGTAAAAATGTCAATCTCTTATCACGGAAAGTCTGTCTAAAATTAAAATGTCACTATGAAGAGAAAATATTGTTAATGAACAATATCCGAACACAATCAAACTTACAACTACCCGTACAAAATACTAATACAGGCAAGTTAACAAAAAGTTGGCCCCATTTAAGTTCCTTTGACCAACCTTTGCCAACAATAAGTGCCAGACCAACAATTCTAATTGGTCAAGATAATTGCTATCTTATTTTAGCAAGAGAAATAATTGAAGGACCTACTAACTCTCGTGTTCTGTCATGGGGTTACTTAGATTGGACACTGAACATAA
Source organism: Stictocephala bisonia (assembly GCA_035578905.1). Classification (NCBI taxonomy): domain Eukaryota; kingdom Metazoa; phylum Arthropoda; class Insecta; order Hemiptera; family Membracidae; genus Stictocephala; species Stictocephala bisonia. The sequence continues at coordinate 16,298 of JAQJVL010000805.1, forward strand.
AGGATATATTGACAATGAGTTTACCTTAACTTCATTCAAACATGATGACCTACATGAAATGATTAAGGCAACGTTTAAAATCGATAGCTATGGTTTTTAAATATCATGTTTAAAAAAATATCATCAGAAGAAGAATGAGCAGTTAACAATCCTTGAAAGCACAACACAGAAAGTCGGATATCATTATGAGGCTGGCCTATTGTGGAAATCTGATGATTTAAAATTTCCATCTAGCTACGAAAATGCATTGAAAAGAAGATGGAAAAGGAACCACAATTCAAAGCTCAATATTCCGAAAATATTACAGAAAATGTAAATAAAGGCTATGTGCGGAAACTTGGAAATGAAGATGCGAGCAATTTGACTGACAGGACATTCTATCTGCCACATTTTGGTGTTGTTAACCCAAACAAGCCAGACAAACTGCGACTAGTGTTTGACACTGCAGCAAAATCTCATGGCATGTTGTTTAATGATGCACTGTTGAGTGGACCTGACTATCTAAACTCATTACATTCAGTACTTTTAAAATTTAGAATGAGAAAAATTGGAATTGTTGGTGATATAAGGGAAATGTTTGTTGATTTACCTCGTGTTATTTTAATAGATACAAAACATAAATATATAGCTCTGTTGTTTTAAAGTTATTTATTAGCATTGGATTGTTCATAATATGTAGATAATATTTGGAAATTTCTAATGTTTTGAGTGTTTAAGAAACATTCAAAAGCATGTTTCTTAAACACTCAAAGCATTGGAAATTTCCAAATATTATCTACATATATGTCAGATAAAGATGAGTTTTCGCCAAATGAAGTTATATGAGCAATGAATTCGTCATCTACATCAACATTGTTTTGGCCTAACCTACTAGTGCTAGTAACTGATTATTAGGATCACTTAGTTTTCTAATAACATTAGCAAAAGTGTTTTGTTTACTGCTGGAATAAGTGTATCATTGACACTCATTGTAATAAACTTCTTAGTTTATGAAAAATAATTATTTTTCACAAACAAGATAAACAAAACACAAACAAACATTCATTATTATTACTATTCATTTCTAAGACGCCTATCGTAGAGATATGGGCGAATAAGAGGGGTGAATGAGTGTGATGAGTATAACAATACACTACTTTGGCATGAAATACGAACTCAGCTGCACTGACTACTGACGTAATCTAATGTTTACTGCAATCATCTGCGCAATTATACAAAAAAAGTGCGAAATTGACGACGGCGGTTATTATCGATTCGTCTGGTATGAATTTACTATTTACATGTTTGTCCACACATGCTGCTCATTTGGAAGTTGCACACTCTTTGAATAGTGAAAGCTGTATAATGGCTATACAACGTTTCATCAGTCGCAGGCCTTGTCCTTCTGAAATGTTTTCGGACAATGGAACCAACTTTGTAGCTGCTAACAAAGAGCTAAAGGATGCCATTAAAAATTTAAACCATGTTCAAATACAACGCAATGTGATAAAACAGGGGATAAAATGAAATTCCTATTCTGACGTGGGAGATCCTATGTAATGGGGTGGTTCAAGATATTATTGAACTCTTTAAGTAATACATCCTGATGTTTTATTCCTGGAGGAGCTATTTTGCACAGCATAGGTAGCCAAGGTAGTGAGGTAGCCATGAATGCCACTAATAGCTCTCATGACCATATTAATTTGAATATCAATCGCTTTAGTGTGTACACTATTTAGCCATTTAGTGTGTAGTGTATTCAGAAACTGAATACAGCAGTTGATTTTCGTAAAATATTCAGGGTTTTTATGATTTTTTATAGTTAAATATGTGAAAAATTAAGAGTCATTCTTTAAATTTCAAAACTCACAATATCAACTCGTGGACCACTAGATGGTCTTTCATAATCATACAGTGTTCATTAAATTCCATTATAATAACAGACACGAACCGTAGAGTTGAAATAGAACATCGTGTTCTAGCACACTACCAATAAGATTGTATATTGTACGTCTACGCGTCCAGCGGTGGCTTGGAAAACAGCCACCTTAAGATTAATCCCAGAAATACTATGACAGTGGAGGTTTGTTAATTGCCATAAGCAATATCATCTAGTGTAATTAGATACAAATTAGGTATACTACCCCCAAAATGGTTCAGTAGGAAGTGACATAAAGCGGTTTGGCCAGCTTTAGAGACAACTGAATTCCGCTCGCAGTGCTGACTATGTCTGACCGCAATCTATTCATATACTGACACGCAACCCCTCCCCCTCCCCTGGGATGGGTGGGGTATAATTGCAGGAAGTCGTTGAGGCACGATCCTGTGGGTGTGAGTGCTGTGTCTCGCTGTGGCATGGTTTGTAATATAACATGCGAGTAAAAGAAAGAAATAACCAACCAAAAGTTGAGTATATAAAGTTAATCAATTTTGTAAATTGTGTGATATTAAAAAGCATAAGATGCCAAACACGACACTGTATTTCTCATCGTAATAAAACATACAACATTAATTATTTAAAATCAAATTTGCTAATTTGCAGTCAAATTACTTAATTTAAAATAACTGATGAACAAGACCAGAGTCCTGTGAGGGTCTGTTTCTAAAATTTGGGAATAATCGGGAAAATAGTTTCTTAGTTCTGTATATACCAATAAAGCCCAAATTGGCATCTTTGAGATGATGTATTTATAACTATAAACATAATTTTAATGAAAGAATTACTTGGGAGGCGTTTAATAGCTAATATAAAGTAATTGTAAACGAAAAAATAAAAAACATTGTTGACCAAACAGCCTTAAATTAGAAAATAGTAAATAAAATATCAACTATAAAAATCCAGATACTACACGTTATTAAAATTCTACACTCACATATTCCATTCAAAACTAATAATGTCTTCCGTGGTGTTGTTAATAAAAATAATGTGATTTTGAGAGCTGGTTGGTTTTAATTTCCCAATGTGAATATGGGATGTAGACAGAAAAAAAGGCATGGCACTAAGGACTGTAAGTATTCCACTTCCTGTTACCGTTTGATCACTTTCTTCTGTACAGTAACCGTTTGTCCTAGAGGACATTCCAGTCCCTCTCAGGATAAGACACCTTGGTTCGTCATTTATTGTTATTGTTGTTTCAACCTAGAAACAAGGCATTATACAGTAATGGCTGTTTAAACATTGAATACTTTCAAAAACTTATTACACACACACACACATATATATATTAAAATCAAACAACAGAACTTCAATGAAATATTCTTTAGCAGAACACTTACTAAACAATAATCACAACTACACAAATACGAAAACCAACATGAAAATTCTAAAATTCGGTTCAAAAAGTAAATAACTAGATTCTCAAGAAGAACTTGAAAAAATCCCAACAATTTAATCAACACCATGTTCATACAAAAAAAGAATCCCAACATTCGAAACAATTATACTTATAAGAAACAACACACACAATGACAACTAACCACAAGATCACAAATATTTACCAATTTAATATATGTTTTCTTTATAATAATTGTTTATTTCATTTTATTTGTTTTGTAACAGTTTTGAAAAGTAAACACCTATGAAGATGGCATAATTGCCTAAACCGGTCGGTGTTAATTTAATAAAATGTTTAATGGTGCTCAATTGTTATTTTATATTATAACTTTAATATATATATATACACACACACACACACGAGGTTTGGCTAGTAAGAAACCAGATTAGCATTGCCGTAGCCACAAAACGAATGCAATAAGGCTGAATATCGTACGGCTGGACGTGACTCCCCCTCCACCCACTGCTTGAGTTTCGTCTCTCTCTCTCCCACTCATTCTGCCTGTGGCGTCAGTTATAAGCTTATAACCTTTTGTCTCTGCGTCGGAAAAATTTTGTGTCCAGAAAAAACAGTCTATAAACTTTAAATTTCTTTACAAACTTGGAAAATCTGCAAGTAAAACATTTTAATGTAACAACAAGTGCTTTAGTGTCAAATCCCCTGCTTCTCCATGGCAAAATAAGCACGAATGACAAAGTCAACATTCAAGGCCATGATGATTGTGTTATTTTTATATCAAAGGCATTGTGCACATTGATTGGGTACCAGAGGGGCAAACAATCAATCAAAATTACTTCATTAGCATCTGACTACCCTACGTGAGCAAGTAGAGAGAAAGCGGAATGATTTTCGGAAAAACAAGTCATGGATCCTCCATGACAAGGCATAATCTAAATATATACCATAATAACTATAAAAGAACACAAAATCTCACCTCGTAGAGAATAGATTTATATGGTAAGAATGTAAACAACAAAGGGTGAATTGTTAATGGCTCAACTGGTAAAATTTCTCCAACATACTTGAAAGGAGTTCCTTCTAGCTTCTTGGTATCAAATTGAAAATCAGCTGCTAGCTCAGTAGAATTGTACAGCATGAATGCCTTAAACATATTGACAACAATTTCAAATAATGAACATACTTAATTCTGTAAGGGACCATCACTAAATTATGTAACGCTAAAATCGGCTTTTTCAACCCCTCCCCCCTGCCGTGTAATGGACTTGTAATGGTAATATACTAAGCCCTCCTCAAACACTATATAACGCTGTCACCAATCCCCCTCTAATTTTTGTCATTCACTTTCATGTATGATAAAGTCATTTTTTAAACTTTCTTCCTTTTGTTTTCTAATGGAAGGGGGGGACTAATATTCTAACTTTAATATCTTTTCAAAAAATCTTGTATTTTTGTGAAAAAGAATAAAATGTAGTGAATGAATTTAAACAAATTCCTGAGGTTCAATAGTTCTGTAGCACCCTCCACCCTCCCTCGTAACGATGCATTACACTGCCAAAAACCTCCCTCCCCCTTCAGGTATTACATAATTTAGTGAAAGCCCCCAAGTGAATCAGTTCCCATGTAATTTTTCAAGCTAGTAAAAAGATAAGATAGGTTTATCAGAGCCATTTTAAAGATTAAGGGCCAAGTACTTTGGGAAAATATCAGAAATGTAAATAATTACCTAGACTCCACTCCAGTGGCTCACGATTCAACGACTTTTATCAGTGCAGTGTTTTTATTGATGATGCATACATCAGCTGTTTATATTTTATGTTTATTTGGTGTAAACATCTAGAATTTTTATAAAGGATTTACAACTGCTTGATTTTTTTATAAATCATAAAAAAAGCGTAAACAAAAATAATGCTAAACATTTGTTCTGTTATTTTTTTATTAACTTAACATTTTTACACAATGCATATTTCGTATCATAGGGATCCGAAAAGAGAGGAATTTTTGAAATTCCATTAAAAATAGCCTTAAAGAGAACTCTTTTATCTTATAACACCAACATTAACAGTAGATATAAATTATATAAAAACACAGTTAATAAACAAATACAATACTAAATATTTGTTTTATTGCTTTTAATAGTCCTACAGTAGTGTTAACCTACTAATGTCAACGTATTGACAAACCAAGGTCATACAAAGGTCAAGATGTCAGAAGAGCATACAGTGAGACTAACAACTGGCATTACAGAGGCCAAGGGACTGACTGAGTAGGCACACAAAGTGTGCTGGGCTACTTCTAATGAACTTAATTTATTCAACTTAAAATATTATAAAAATATAAATCTTATCCATCAAAATAAATACTAAACGAAAAAAATTATATCTTTTTAAAGACTTACTTGTACAAAGGGGTAACAGTCGCCTATAAACACTGGTTTCAATTCAAATAAGAAATTTCCATTTTCCTTGGGTTCAACAGAGTCTATATGCAGTGTATCTTCAGGTATGCTAGTACGATTTAAGTTTAACTCAATGCAATATGAAACCTCTTCAAAGTCTTCTGGAGTCAGTTTGAAGCAAAATAATGAATCTAAACTGCCGATAGTTTTATAATAAACTTCTAATGAAACAATCATGTAGTCTTGTGCCTACAAAAGAATGAAAACATGCTGTAAGCTATCATTTTTGGAATTGCACTAATGTAACAGTTTAAATAATTACTATACATTACATTCTATGGTACAGTCTCTGCATCTTAAAACGAACACAGCTGGAATTAATGATATAACTTTGTCATAGTACAGTACAACCTATTTATTCGGCCCAATGTGGCAAATGTCAAGCCGAATAAAATATAAGTCATAAATAACTTGGTTTTATTGGAGAATCACGTTTAGTAACTGATAACAGACAGCACACGTAAGCGGGGCGCCTACAATTGCACGTGAAGCAACACGCTCTGAAACTATTGTAATGAAACGAACTATGTTTATCACAATTGCCAACTTTGACGCTGCTTTACAATACGAAAGATGTTTAAAAATACAACTGTGTTTTAATTAAGCTATCAAAAATGTTAAAGTAAATTTTATGTAAATTATATATATTTACTTAAATATTAAATCTTATACTTAAATTTAATTTTAATTCCGACTGAATAAAAACATATGTACAGTTATGTAACTGCAAATTATTATGTGTACGTAATATGAACTGTTCCACTTCTGACTTCACTCACTCACGAAATGGACTCTTCCAGCCAGCCACACTGAACAAAAGTAAACAACATTGCCAGCTCGGATCTTCAGGCGCATTATTAAATTATATGGCAGTAACAAGCGACCGCTTGTCGAGAGAGGGTGACTACTAGCGCCTGCAATTTGCGAAATGCAAAACCGAAACACTAGTGTTTGCGTTTGAAAACTGAAAGATGCTTCCAATTAATTGTATCTTGTAAATGATTTTTATTTCTATTTACTTGCTGAACCGAATGACATGGACTGCCGGATAATCGAGGCTGTACATGATAATTTTAACATGGAAATAAATACGGTATTTGTTAAGATTGCAACAACTAACTGGCAAGTCCAAAAAAACCATGTATTAAAGTGTGATACTCTTGAACTCTACTGAAACGAATCAGCTATTTTTAATTTGTTTCTCAATTAAAGAATCAACCTTGTTTTTAAATTTTTGTAACTGTACACTTCCACCCACTTCTCCCCTCTATGTAACATGTAACAGTACTTCTAACAGTAATACTAAAACCCCCTAAACATTACTTTTGTCACCAACCCTCTCAAATTTTTTTCATTGACTTTCATAAATATTTTAATTTATAATAGTCATTGTTTAGGCTTTCTTCAGTTTGTTTTCTAATGTGGGGAGAATATATTACTAACTTTTAAAATCTTTTTAAATATCATTTATTTTGGAAAGACAATTACATTGTGTAAATGAATTTAAACAAATTGTTGAGGTTTAATAGTTACATAACACTGAGTAGATACCCTCCCCCTCCCCCATAACGGTGCATAACACTGCTGATAACCCCCTTCCCCATCTTCAAGGTGTTACGTAATTTAGAGACGGCCCATAAGCTACTAGCACAAAACATTTTTCATTGTGGACAGATTCTGATTGTAAAATCTGGTTTTCATTTAATTTAAGGGTTGAAGTTCCTTTTTATTTTAGAAGCAGAGTAATATTAGTCAAGAAGTAGAAAAACTAATATTGGTTGGAAGTTACTGGTTGTTTATTTGAATAAAATAATTGACTAACGGAAAAAATAACCGATTGGTTAGTTGGTTATTAAAACTAGGCGGTCATCCAACACTAGTCAGCCAATACTCTCATTCATTAAAATTGGTGGACGGATGTTTCCAGGTATCGAATGAGGTGACTCAATCAACCAATTATGGTTTCATAACCAGTGTTAATAAAAAAGCATATATTTAAGTTGATGAAGCCAATGTCTGCTATCTCTAAGTTAGCACACAAAACATTGAAGTGTAAGATAACAACCAAAAAAGATTGCAACTTACATAAAATTCAATTTTAGATCAATGATCCAGATCCAGAATATACAAATTGGAAAAACTTGGGTATGGGAAAATGATTAATAACTTAACTATATGGTGATAGTTAATAATAATGGTATTAAACTAACATCTGACTGTTGTGTTATTTTTAAAATACAAACTTTGGTTGAAATTATAACTAATTGTATACGAAATTAGTCTCAAAGTCAATTGTAAGAAATAACATCTTGTTTGACCAGTATTTGAAAATAGTTGAAAAAAGGACTCCAGCAGGATTAAGAATTATAGTTTTTGTAATTTAATAGAAGTACAAGTTTAGTTCAATATGATTACAAGATCATACATATATTATGATGATTTCCTTAGACCGTGTTTACAGTTCTTAGACCAAAAGGATTCATAAAGGAAATTTAAAGGACTAACAATTAGTAGCCAAATGTCCAGCCTACTAGATGTCCAGGGCCAACTGTCCAGGTGTCAAAAGATGTTTACGAACGGGTTATCACTGAATGGCTGTTGGATATTGGCCTTGACTGTGCCGAGTCCCTTATCAGCTCTGAATACTCCTGTATGACTCGACCAAACATCTAACACCGAACTCTGTTGACATGAATACTATATACATAACTAGAATATGAATATATGTGTAAGGTATGTCTACATATGCTTCTGAATTACAGTTGAAAAAATTCCATCTGTTATGTTCTTTCTTTATTTATTGAATGTCTTTTACTTTCAACTTTTTTATTTTATTTACGCTATTTATATATTCTACCTAGCATATTTTACCAAGTGTCATATTGTTAAATCTGTGCAAATTGCAATAGCACTTCGGTGTCAGTCCTAGTATGTACTAGCTTTTCTAGTATCTATCATTCATTATATAATATTTTACATCCTTAATTAGAGATTAGTTATTTTCAAGAACACTGGTGTACTAATATATGTTTTTAATTAGTTGATAGAACTCGTCCCGCGCACAGGTCATCCTAGATTCATGTGGGACTATTTTTCTCTTAATTTAATATTTTGTATATATTATGTAAATATGTTCTTCATAAATAAATGGATTTATCTCTCTTACTATGATATTTCGAGTCCTATAGTCTGTTTTAAATTGATTAATTCTACATACCTTGATACTCCCAGACATTGGGGTGATCTTCAGCTGATTTTTATGTGGACAGTTACCCTTCCATACAAACCTACTAAAGCTGACAGGTGTTCTTGTGAGCTTGCAATCACAAATAACTTTCTGAGATATATCAACATTTACCCCAAATTTTGAAATATTTTCTAGTAACAATTTAATTTGTATGCCATCAGCTGTGCAGACATAGCTGGGGAAATTCATTTCTATAAATGGGACTTCTCCTTTCTTTAAATCGCCTAATATGTCATTCAACCTGTTTAACAGAGGGAACACGTTAATCAATCAATTTTAGAACTTTTAAATTTATTTATTTCCTAGTAAAATGGAAAACTAGTGACAAATAAGAAACACACAACACAATAAGCACATCTGTTTTTGTTTTGCATGTCTGTTTCTAGATTAACTTTTTGCAGTATATAGCTCTTTTTATTTTACTTTTCCTTAAAATCTTAAGCTAGAGTCCTAGATTAGGTATGGTTACTCAGTGGCTAAGGCTTTGGACTACGGAAGGCAAGGTCCAAGGTTCGAATCCCCTACTGAGCTAACATTCAGTACTTCACAAGGTGAATAACGTTTACGCATATGCCTGTAGGCCCGTGTGAACTCATGAGTAAGGTTTTGATGAAACAAAAAAAAAACCCTAAAATAGAATGTAATTAATTATATAGAATTCAGAACCACAGAATCAGTAGATACGTAGTTAGGCTGCGTTGTCTATTGTCTGAGGAGTACACATGGTTTGGTGAATTCACAGATTGGCTACAGAAACACAGAATATCTGTATGGGGACAATAAAGTAAGTTTGACTTATCACTAGTTGTGGCATGGAGCTAGATAAGTGTGCAGTTTTTTAGCTATTATAAAGTTCAAAGCTATTCATTTCTTAAACCTAGATCCGCATTCCAAAGCAGTACCCCGCTTTACATACCTTAACATAATTGTAAAGTATGTTTAGATAGTATGCATTCAAGTTCAAACATCAATTCAAATACATATATTGAAAAAACAAATCTGTGGTTTATATACAGGGTGAGGCCGAAAGGACGGATGTTTTTAGAACAGATAGTACTCTGATCCGGGTAGTAGGAGTGGAGCAACTGATGTAGTCACTTGTTCGGTAGCTCCTGCCATTTTGTTTAGTCAGCGTTATGGAGCTGTGCAACACCATGTGTTTGCTTATAATAGTTTTGTGAGTAATGATGAGTCTATCGTCCCAGTTCAGTGTGAGTTTCATCGCCATTTCAAACGTGCGAGACCTGACAGCGTACCCACTTAAAACACCATTTTACGTTGGGATGAATCATTTTGTTTACGAGGAACAGTGATGGATAAAAATCTGCCAGGTGCTCCTCGCTTAGTAAACAGTCCAGAAAATGTGGAAAGAGGTCAGCAAACCATACTCCGTATTCGTGGTCAATCGGCTAGGAGACATTCTGATGAACTGCGTGTCAGTAATCATTCAGTAAGGTGTATTTTGCATAGTGATCTAAGATTTCATCCCTACAAAATGGCCATGGTGCAAAAATTTAACCCTAAAGATTATGTCAGGCGGCTAAATTTTGCTCAAGAAATGGAGGTCATACTTGACCAAAATGACAACATCATTTTGTTTATGACTGATGAAGCACATTTTCATTTGAATGGTATGGTAAATCGGCACAACTGTCATTATTGGGCTAGTGAAAATCCAAGACTAGTGCATGAGAGACCATTCATTACACAGTCCCAAGAGAGCAGTTTGGTGTGCCAAGGCGAGTAAAGTAAACATATGCAAATGTTAAAAAACGTACAATTTTTTTACATTTTATTATTGTAATATTAGTTTATAATAATTTAATTGCTATTGTAATTGAAGGCCAAATCATACATACAATATGAGTAATGGAAACATGTTTGTATATCCCAAACATAAGCATACAAAACTAAAAAAAAAAAAAAAAAACCATTTACATGTGTACAAAAATATGCAGTATTCTTGATTCTTTAAAATCACTAATTACTTTTAAATTAAAATCACAGTTGAAGAAAACTTTGCTTCATCAAACATATTACGCTATTGAAGAGTTTATTTATCCACTGCTAAATAAAAACTTTTCCTCATTTTATTTCCAAAGTGTATTATGTCATTTTAGGCATATACACTTGGTTTTGTTCATAGTAGCAACATGGTTACTGCTTTACTTTTTATAGAAGAATATTATTTTATATATTTAGTATTTTGATTTCGATGACAGTGGGGTCCCACTAATCCAAACCTCAGTAATCCAAAAGTCTGCTTAGTCAGAAATAGATTTGTAACTTCCGCTAGTTTCCTACTGACTGAGAGCAAGCATTTCAGCACATGAGTGCATTTAGACATATTAGTACAGTACTGTACATACTGCTGTACAGCAATATACATTGAGATTTCAGTTTAATTGATTACTTTTTTTGAAATCGTTTTTTAATTAGCATAATACGTGTTGGTACATCAGTACAAGTAAACGTCACACAACACAAATTTATTACAATATTAACACAAAAATATTACAATACAAGTACAAAATGCACAAATATTATGGTGATCGATTTCGGTGAACTACGCTCACCTTCCTCACACCAAAGGGATTCATAAAAGAATCTTATTCTCAGACCAGATTCTTTTGTAAATCCCTCCGGTCTGAGGAAGGTGAGTGTGGTTCACCGAAATCGATCACCATAATATTTGTGCATTTTGTACTTGTATTGTAATATATTTGTGCATTTTGTGCTCATATTGTAATAAATTTGTGTTACGTTTACTTGTACTATCTTTTTTTAGATCATTCGTCTGCTTACTGTCATATGTCCTAATTGAACTGAACATTGTAATATTGTTTACGAAAAATTCTGTAATCCAAAATGGCTTCGGTCCCAGTTATTTTTGATTAATGGGGCTCCACTGTATTTGACAAGTGCCTGAAGATAAATTACTTATGTAATAACTGAAACAAATATAATGTTATATGGTCTGTTATCTACACATTTTCAAGTTTTTTTTCCATACTAAATTGTACAAGTTTGAGATAACATTGTAAACTATAAAAATTGGCTGTAAAATATAAAAAATAATGGATCAGTACTTATTGATTTGCATCATCTTCCAGAAGTTTAATTTTGTGAAAAGAGGACCAGTATTTATGTGCTGCAAGTCAACAACTTTGAGAGCTGGAAATATTGAGTCCACTACTGCCGGGAGCAGTACTGCATTTATGACTTCACTTGTGTAGTACCCAATTGAAGAATGCATTAACCCTTTTTTTAATGGAACTTTGGATACTTCAACCTGAAACATGCTCATTTAGCTTAATAGATGTAAGCTTAAGATACTGCTTTTCATTTTGAACAGACATTATTAACTTACAAGACGTGTGCGTAGCATTTTTATATCATCCTAAAGAAGATTTTCGTGGTTAATTTACATCTAGAATAATTAAAATTATCATAGTTTATCTAAATTTATACTTGCTGAATTTTTCTGGCAAAAGGTCAGTTTTGTCTCTCTGAACAGTAACGGAATGAAAAACAAATGGCCATTCTGTAGTTATTCTACATTTTTCTCTGCAAAAAAGTAAATAATTGAATTCTCTTCAACATATTCATAATCAAATCAAAGTTACTATAGAGCAATAGATAATTTTTTAGTTAGTTGAAGTAATACAAATTAAATACTAAACAATTTGCATTAGCAACTGTAGTGTTAAATGTTGAGTGAATAAAATTAATAATTTTGATTTTTCTTAACTTTGATTTGTGATTGTTAACTCAATAATGAAGCAAACGAACATGATACTACAGACAAAATAAACAAGTTTTTATATTGCCACTTGGCTGACCTGAAAGTTAATTGTGACATGCGGAGGCGCCATCTTGACACACACAAACTGTAGACTGTCCTCTCAGACTGGGGCACACTGCACATATGACAAATTGGCAGCAAAAAGTGCAGCTTGTTTTGTGTCACACTAAATTGAAGTCTGCCATTGTTGTGCAATTATGTTTCATGTAACTTGTTGAGAAACCCCATTTACTAATAAAACTATTACTTTTTGGTTACAACAGTTCCAAGACACTGGAAGCGTAGATATTAAGAAATTGCCTGGCCAGCCCTTCTTGAATCGAGATGGACTAGTTGTTAGTCCGAAGATCTTAGTAGTGGAGTAAGTTTATAGAACGTTGAGATTATTCTCCGTCATCCACTCTAATGGAACTGTATGTCAATGATTGCTTCAAGAAAATGAAGACAATTATATGACATCAACTCACATGGTATGTTACTTGCTACCATGTGAGGGCAAACCTCAACCATTGGTTGCTAAGACATCAATTATTACACATGATTGCAGTTTTCCGACTGACAACAGTCTACGGGTTACTCTGCGTTAACAAAAGTAATAGCGCTCCAAATAGTGTTTGCTAAGGCACCTTCTGACAACAGTTGGTCGCTATGCATTGGCCACACCGAAAGGATGTTGGTACGTGGACCAGATGGTCTCCATGTGTGCTGTTTCGACGTTGTTTCGTCTCATCAGGTGTAAATAGGTGAGAGTTTTCTTACTCACCATTACACTACAGCGAACTGAGTTGATGTCATATAATTGTCTTCATTTTCTTGAAGCAATCATTGACATACAGTTTCATTAGAGTGGATGACGGAGAATAATCTCAACGTTCTACAGCCCTTCTTAATAAAGGAAGAAAATGTGCGACATATGAGACAGTCTTGCTTGTGTAGCTCTAAGAAGTCCATCATTTAACACACTTTAGAGCTAGGTATTCCAAAAACCATAATTCAAAATGTTATTCATTAATGTATGAGACTACATTCTTCAACATTCAACTGCTGCATTAAATTAAGCCAGCCGATGTAAACATGATGAATTTCATACTGAGAATTTGAATCTCATTTACAATGGTCCGAGTTATCTTGACAGAATCTCTTTTAGTGACAAGGCAGCTTTCTACATTAATGTTTGTGTGAACTATAATAATTGCTGAGTTATCAGAAAACTAATGAGGTGTGTTGAAGAACCTTCATTAAGTTCTTCGACAACTAATGAACCTAAGTGCATGGTGATTTCAGCATGTAAGTTTGGTATATGCTAAAAAACACCATACTTATATAGGTGGGCATATACCAAACTTAGCATATACCAAGTTTTATTTAAACCCAAGGTTGAAGTGCAATTTAGGAATGGTCTCAAAGCTCTCCCTTCCCCTTAACAAAGTAAAATAGGTGCGTAAGTTAGTCAAAACTACCATACGTGGGCGTGCAGGTCAAAATTACCATTTGTGTCCCCTTAACTCCGTATTAAACAAGTTTTTCTAGTAAAGTTAAATGAAAATGATACCTCATACATGTGTTGATAAGTGGGTGAGGTCCAATACCTTCTTACGTGTATGGGTGAGTGGGTGGGATGACCGTGGATTGTAAAGGGTAAATTTTTGGTACGATCTCATGCAGGATTGTGTTGTTGGCCCATTCTTTTTTGCAGAGAATATAATCGGGGGCACTAAATACATGAACATGTTAGAATTGTATGTTCAAATCAAAGGCATATAAAGAAGAAAAAGAATATATTTAATGTTCTAACAGGATTGAGCACCGCCTTACAACAGCCTGATGGTGCATGAAGCTCTCAACACCAATTCTCTGATCAGTGAATTACAATAAATGTTCCTGTTACATGCATATCAAGGAGCCCTCATTAAACTGCTTTACATTTTATAATTGACTATAGAAACAAACAGACAGTCCAAAGCAATAGGCCCGCTTGTGCTGCTATCTAATGGTGATTGGATTCAAATTAGTGCTCGGATGACTGCTTGGTGTACTTTTTGCTCAGGTTTTAGTCACTCAGTGTCTGCTGGAGAGAGACGAGAGAAAAAAACAAGGGAGATAGGGAATGGGAGACCACCGAACATAACTAATTTCACTGAATAAGAAAACTGGCTTTATGGGACCCATATAAGCGTACATTAACTTGTATCTTTAGTCAATGGTTTTATTTTGCGATTATCTCAAGAACATTGTCTACGCTAAAATATCCAGAACCTGCAACACTTAAAGGAACAAATTGATAACAACTGTAAATTCTGGCATGATTGAGCTGACCTGGATAGAGATCGTCTCTCCTCTCACCTTGATGCCTTCTGTACCACAGAGCGAGCCAAAATTGCAATCTAGAAAACCTACCAACAAATCTTTTCTTTACCACAGCTTGTTTATTTTTGGATCTTGCTTGTGAAATTGAATAGTCATCTAATTAAATAGAATATAATCAGTGGCAAATATGTTTAAATATTAAAATATTCTCACCAACATTTTTTCTCCAGGTTTCAAACTAAATTCCGCAGGTTTAAATTGGACTTCAATATCATCGGTAGTACAATTTTTTTCTGGCCACCACTTAAACTTACTGTTTATGCAAGAGTCTCCGTTGTTAATCAATTCAAAGCCTCTCACATGTTGACATTCTTGAAGTACTTCCTCAAACCGAAGTTCATATGGTATTACCTAAAAAAGTTTACTTTGGTACATATACTTTAGTATGATTAATAGTATAATCTGAGAAATGTTAATATGAATTTCGTGTGTTGCTTTTAGAAAACACATTGTATGTGTCAGAGATTTTAAAGACATATACAAAATCCATTCTGTATCTTTAACAAACAAGATGGATTTTTAAAATTGTATGTGTTGTTTATTAGATATTTTATTTATATGAACATATGTTATGTATAGTACTATATATATTAAAAAACGTACACCGGTATATTTTTGTTACTCTTCTCTTTCGTTTGCGAGGCTGCCCGAGATTAGTGCCTGCGCTGTTGATTTGTTACTTTCGTGGCCGTTGGCTCGAACTCTGGTCTTTCCGTTATTCCAGCTCTCGGTCTGTCTGGTTGTCCGGTCTATATACTCGACTCCTTCAGCTACCCGAACCAGCAGCAATGTCTGGCTAATTTTCTCTAAACTCCAGGGTCCTTGAGTTGGACGTCTAAGGACAACTATATATACAGTACTATATATAGATAGTACTGTACCATATAAAATGTACCCTTTCATGTATAACATTTATATTTTAATACGTGGTTGAGAGGAATGTTTCCTATAAGTTTAATAAATTTCAGTATTTTAACTTTTCAAGAAAAAAGTTCTTATTAATGTCCTGAAATGTTTTCTTAGCTTCTATAGGTCATAATTTTAAATACTTGGTCAGCACGTTGTAATCCTTAGAAATATATTGGTTTTGATCAATTTAAATGTTGATCAATTTAAAATCACTTCATTTACTTACAAATATAAAAATAATGTATAGTAAATATACATTTCATA
The DNA here is from genome assembly GCA_035578905.1 of Stictocephala bisonia. NCBI lineage: Eukaryota > Metazoa > Arthropoda > Insecta > Hemiptera > Membracidae > Stictocephala > Stictocephala bisonia. The sequence continues at coordinate 32,620 of JAQJVL010000805.1, forward strand.
AAAATTACAAGCTAACCAAGTAATTAATTTTACAACCTCTAGAAGATAAAAAAGCACTTCAGGAAATTAATAAAAACTTGTTTTCCTTTAAAGTTAAAATACTGAAATTTATGAAACTTACAAGAAACATTCCTGTCAACCACATAATGAAATATAAATGCGATACATTGACAGATTTTTGAATAATAAAAGTGTAACATTGATGCACAGTGAAAACTAGTTAAAATTCCGATACTTTTTAGTTCCAACTAGGATAAAATTATTAAAACTAATAATAAATCACAAAATGTATATGCCATTACATACAGTATGGAGCATTACATCGAAGAAAAAATACCGTAACTGGACTTTTCATAGGCCTCTAAGATTTCTTAGTATTATTACCTTCAAAATCGAGCATACATAATTTCTGCACCAACAGTAGTTTAATGAATAATGGGTTGCAAATTTTTTAATTTCTTTAACACCACAACTATTTCTATGGACAATATAGTTTGTTTATTCAATGTTATTGAACATTTGATTAAAATAATTAACAAAACGATTTAGCTCACTTGAGCATTAAATCCAAGGCAAGTTTATTGTTACTTGATCCTTAGTATGTATTAATGTATTAAGGAGAGACACACTTTTAAGTCAGTTTCTTCACAAATAGCTCTAACAACGACTGTGGTACTTTTCACTTCCACATTATCTTCCCTTATAGGAGTGAACATAACCAAAGCTTCAATTTCTCCAACTCCTTGAGGATAGAACCCCCAAGTTTCTTTTCTATGTTCCTGAGGCCATATTTCCCCCTTTTCCTCAATCTTCAGTCTTGAATCTTCCTTTAGTATTTGAATATCGTACCTAGAAATGATAAAATTTTAGTCACTAGCAATAAAAATTGTAGTGACTAAAAAATAAATGAACTAAAATCATTCAGTTTACCTGTATTATTGTACTGAGCCTGTAAGTCATAAAATTTTAACTAGCATATAATCATATTATTACTACCGTAAATCAAGTTAAATCAATTCTTTAATTAAATCTACAATATAACTACAGTAAAACCTCAATAGTTTGACATTTTGTGGACTACAGACAATAAAATGTCAAATAATGAGGAATGTTTGGTAAACCTGATAAAACAAATTTGTAAAAAGAAATTGTAACTGTATTTTCTACACGGATAGTTAAACATTTTACAAAGCTACTGAGATTGTACTGAAGGTTCAACATCCGGATACTGACTACCACCCAACATGAACACCTCAGGTTTCTCTAGTAGTGTCCAGGCCGATGGCAACCATTGGGTGGATACCAAGTTGGTATTAAGAGCAGCGAGTATATACTCTATCGCCTACAATCTCCAAAAGACTTTGTCCCTAAGTAGCTGGGTTACAGCACTGTGCCACCAATGCTGACATTACAAATGATAAGTTGATTTGTCTTAAAAACAAAACGAAATAATTTATTGAATCAAATCCAAAGTTTATTAATAAGAAAAACTACATAATACACAATACTAATGACTGTGAAGGGAAAAAATTGTGACTTATAAGTAAAGTTAACTATGAAATAAAAAAACACTGGTGGTGCAGTGCTGTAACCCAGCTACTTAGGGACAAAGTGTTTGGGAGATTGTAGGCGATAAGTTATATGCTCGGTCCTCATAATACTGACACAGCATCCGCTCAATGGTTGCCATCGACGTGGACACTACTAAAGAAGTCTGGGGCAAGAATGCTGGATGTTAGTCAAGGTTCAGATGTTGTGTAGGGAAGAGAACTGAGTGTCAGGCTTGTCAGTTAGCTGAAAATTAGACCAACATCACACTCATTCGAAATCCATATTTGTCCATACCTTGACGATCAGCATCTTAACTCTAGATGGTGAATACTAGGTGACCCATTATGAACTCCCAACTGCACGGTACTTCTTTTCAGCGCTTCACAAGCTTTTTTTGTAAAAATCATAAAAAATACTAAATATGCTCCTAATGTAAATTTTATCAAGAACTGTACTTTCTTTTGTAATTTTATCAAGAACTATTTTCTTCTGAAAAACTGTACTTTCACATACTACCATCAAAATTTACAAAAAAATAGTAAAAAATTATTGTCTAGAAAAATTAAAAAATTTTTTTAAATTTTGTATAATAACTTATAACCCTCCTTAGGAGCACTACAACATTTTTGTAAATAATATCAAGATAGCCAAATTGTTTATTATTTTGTGCACTATGATAATATGTTGTTACATTTAAATAAACTACTAGTTTTTTTTGGAATTGTCTGTTTAGAGAAAACGAAAAAATGTGCAAAGTTACAGTACATGTAAAAATGTAGGTACATGTGCATTGTAGGTAATCAAATAGTACATGTAAAAAATCCAAAAAAATATAGTATAAAATTTATACTATTCCAAAAAGTATAAAATTTATAACACCAAAAGTCAGTGTGCGCAAATTGTGTAAATGACACTTTAAAAATTGTGCGTATTGTAACCATAGTAAAAAATAATAAACATTTTTAAGGATTTTTCTGAGAACAAAAATTTATAGAACAGATATTTCTGAATAGAAATATAAAAAATAATTATATTCATGACAAAAATAGAGTTTTCACGTAGGATAATAACATACCTATGTTATATTGATGTTGATAAATAAAATAAAAGCATCATTTTGTGCGAACACGAATAATACATATTATTTTTTAAAATATCTTAGATTATTATGCGAATGCTAAACTAATACTATATTTTTACTAAAAAATATTATATCATATCGTATTTGATCAAATTGGATTAAAAATAAATGTTTAGGCTAGTACCTACATAAATTTGTACATAGTTGTAAAATTAAAATACACTAAAAAAAAATGAAATATTTTACTCACTCTTAGTTCTCTAGCCTGTTTTTAGCCTACATACAAATATTGCATTATTTGCATGTAGGATTGTTATTATTATGATTTTGAAGTGCTATTTCTAGTGCTTTTATACAAATATAATGTAATGTTGATTAGTGGTAAGACTTGTTGAACAGTGCCTAAAACTAATTTCCTTTTATGTACTGTCACTTACACTAAAATAAATTTACATGAAATACACTACACTACACTTTCATTTCATTTTGATTCACTACAATTATTATGGTAAATACGAGTGGTAGAGAGCGTTGTGTATAAACAAAAATGGCTAAACGTAAACTGATGGCCGCTCTTCTATATTATCGTTGTCACGTGAACATTGCCAATGTACAGCACGAAATTTCCTCGAGACTATACCAACTGACGCAAGAACATTTATGGCTTTCTACACAATTTTTAATTTGTTTATATTGCAATAAATAATTTATCTATTACAACTTTTTACAACAGCATATAATGCGCCAGTACTGGCTTTTGAAATAACACGCAAACAAGGGTATACAAACACAGTTTTGGTAAAACAACCAAAGCATCCACATACAACAAAGCAATTTGTTTTGTTGGCTGGAGTATTTCATTCACTACAGACTGACAGTTGGTACACCTAATTGGTTATTAGTTATTATACAATTATGCGACAAACATCGGCCATTTTTCCCACTCCCGACCCCCCTGCCGGGCAGGAATTGGGCGGGAATTCCAAGTTGCACACTTTAATTTTATTCCTACTAATATAAAATTGTATAGTAAAATTATTAAAAATATGAAATGTACAGAACAGAACATTCTGCGTTGATTGGTACCAAGTTTGATGATAAACATGCTTGATGATAAACATGTTTTTTTGAGTTTTACACAAGAACAGCATGTGACTTGCCTACTTCCGCGATCGCGTATACGTTTGAAAATAGCACGCAAAGCGGCAAGATTCTTGTTCTAGGGTTAAGAATAAATAAATAAATGACTTAAATACAGGTTAAATGTTCTGGAAAACAGAATATGAGGCACTGTTCCTTAGAATTTCTCATGATATGACCAATATGTAACTAAGAATAAGTGAAACGCACATTCTCTTAATGACGTGTTTCATGACAGTAAAAAAAAATATATATACATGGTGGACAAAATATGGGCAATGCTTTCACAACTTTTGTATGACTTCACTTGTAAAAGTGAAATCTTGTACATGATCAAGGTTACAAAGAACATACTTTTTGACGCCATTAGCGACATTTCATCTTTTAAGGGGGACGGCCTATGAGGAGTTGAATGAAAATCTTCAACGTACGCCTAGGTCGAGATTGGTATTAAATTAAAGGTCTATTCAAGAGAAGCGGTCATTTGAATTACAAAGTAACTAATTTGAACAATATTTTTCTCTGCTATTGAACAGTTTTAAGTAAATTATTCTTATCAAAAATTATACTTTATGGAACACAATTACTAAAAAAGTGATCATTTTATCAATGGAAAAAATAACGTTGTTGTGCAAGTGTTTCCATATTTTTTTCCACCCTGTGTATTTCATTTGGCTTTTAGTGGGGAGATACCCAATTAAGACACATTTCCCTTTGCCTGCTTAGACGAATGCATTTTTGTTTTGTTGGGTTATTGAACCCCGATTTTACGTGACTTCTGAAGTACAGAAGTGGCTTAGGAGTAAAATCTGGTATGGTCATACTGTGAATCAAACCCAGACCGGCTATATGACAAGCCACTGCCTCAGCCCCTTAGATACGGCCGCTCCACAGTGACCGTATTTAAAATTGTATAAACAGTGTTAGCATTTGTTATAGATAAGTTATGAGCGTGAAATTTACTCATTTTAAAAATTCAATAATTTACAATCTGAAGTTATTTTCTCAGTTGAAATCTATCTGAATTTTACAGCTGCGTTTCATACCTACTGCTGAGAAGCCAGGTAACACGGAGTCCAAGTCGGATATTCTTTAATAGTGGTCGTATTAGTTAAACTCACTCTACTGTACTTCAGATTCTAGTTTAGAAATCTTACCGAAAGAATAATCTGGTTGGGTTGAACACATCCACAAGTAATTCACAAAAACTTCCCGGATGAACTTTTGGGAACTGCACATCTTGTCCACTGTTGATAATGAGTTGGGGATTCTCAACACTTCCAGCAAACTCTACAATACGCTAAAACAAATATTCAATTATTCATTCAACAGTATAACTATAAATGAAAAGTATCATTACTATGTATTATAAAATATTTGTAATATTACACCTTTCTTACATATTCATCTCAGCTGTACCAAGCGCGCTTTAAGCTGTATGAAACTCTGTAGCAAAGATATTACGCTCCCTTTATAGCTGTTTTAAGAAAATACAATAAACAACTGTAGCCATCTTTAATCACGAAACTTCCGTCAAATTAGAGGACCATTTATTTTTAATAAACTTTTCACTAGCCAGTTGATATGGGCCGCGGGCCCAGCCTGTGTGTGAACTGTGTTGGCACTAGTGGCAGAGTGGGGACAAAGTGTTGAGGAGATTGTAGACGAAGAGGCTCTATGCTCGGTCCTTTTAATACTGACACCGCGTCCGCTCAATGGTTTCTATCTCATGGACCCTACTAGAGAAGTCTGGGGTATCCGTGTTGGATGGTAGTTAAAGTTCAGATGTTGTGTAAGGGAGAGAACTGAGTGTCAGGCTTGTCAGTTAGCTGAAAATCAGACCAACACTACGTGGTTTGGATTCCATGTAAAGCTGTAGGTCCCTTAGTTGCCCTGGCTATTGGGCTATTAACAAATACAGGGTGTCTATAAAAGAACTCCGGGGTTTTTAAGTATAATATTTTAATGAAGGAAAAAAGGAATATAAATGTTTTATACATTATTAGAAAGGTAGTAATGTCAAGTTTTTTTACATATTAATACAGTTCAATATGAGCCCCGTTAGTGGCACGGCACACATCATAACGATATTCAATCTCTTCCCATGTCCTGGCCAGCATGTCTGGGGGCACGGTTGCCACGCAATTGATTATTCGTTCCCTGAGATGGCCAACATCTCGGATTTTCTCTCCATACACAAGGTTCTTGATATGCCCCAGAAGAAAAAGTCCAACGGAGTCATGTCAGGGCTCCTTGGAGGCCATGGAATAGGTCCTTCCCTTCCAATCCATGTGTTGCCGAGTCGAGCGTCAAGTGCCTCACGCACACGCATACTGAAGTGTGGCGGTGCCCCATCTTGTTGGAAGTGGACTAAACCCTTCTCCGCCTCAATATCATCTAACTGAGGAAAAACATATTCCTCCAACATGTCACAATAGACATCACCATTGATAGTTCTTTCAACAAAAATGAAAGGACCTATGACTCTATCATGCATAAGACCACACCAAACATTCACTTTAGGCGTGTCACGTTCATACTGAATAAACTCATGGGGCGGCTCTGAACCCCAAATTCTACAATTATGCCTGTTTACAGTCCCGTTCACATGAAAAGTAGCTTCATCAGTGAAAATAACAGTTTTACCTTATGAACCGTTGATCTCGGTAATCCCAACTCCAGACTGCACCTTGTTATCGATTTCTTAGGGCTTCGAAGGCATGAAGTGCGGATTCTGTCCAAATTCACTTGTGACACACGCGGCCTACCCGGTGACTTTTGTTTTAAAACACTTCCGGTTTCCTTGAAAGAACTTAACCATTGACGAATTGTTTTGTCCGTAGGCGGATCAACACCGTAATTACGTCGAAAGTTTCTTTGTACCGTAACAACAGAATTAGTTTCTATAAGCCAAATAACGCACTGAGCCTTTTGTTGCGGCGTCACCATAGCGCGGCAGTCCAGACGGCACTGAGTCACTCTCTGCCGAGACGTTGTTTCAAGGTCAAAGCTACGCAGAGCTGCCAACTGTTGAAGAAAACATTCCCTATTGGTATGAGTAAAACTTGATAAGCTAATCGTTTTGAACAAATTATAAACATTTTTTTATCTTCTATAGTTATTAATATATGAATTTTTAAAACCCCGGAGTTCTTTTGTAGACACCCTGTACTGTAGCTCTTTCTGAGGAACAGTCAACCTTAGTTGGTAACAATAGCTACACTCATCACACTCATTCGCCCCTCATATTCGCCCATATCTTGACGATTGGCATCTTATAAATGAATAATGTATAACTTTATTTAAAGAGTGAAGTACCCACTTTTAGCTAAATCTTGGAATTTCCCCTCCATAATCCAAAGCCTTAGCCACTGAGACATCATGCCAAGGAAAATAGATTTAATATTTTAGAAACCAATTTGCTGTTTAAAATATTTTCTACTGTACATAATTAAATACACTTATTATTATCATTGATTCATAATTCAATTTAACGATTAACATACATTAACACTGAATTATAGGATATTATTTCTTTTGAAAACGTAAACTCTCAATAACAAATTAAATGTGTTTTGATTGTAAATAAATTTAGCAGACCTGATTTACATCTTCATTGGAATTAAAAGTCAACAACCAGTTCTCGGTGTATATTGCATCATTCCAAGTTTTTGGAACAAATTCAACAAATACAATTTGGAACTGTCCCTGGATTAGGCCTTGGAGTGGTTTTACTCTGAAATTGCTGAAAAGAATACAAACATAACAATAGTTACACACTTATTCTTTTAATCAATTTTAAGCAATTTTAATCCTGACTTTTTAAAACCTTTAAATGACAGATAACATATTCACTCCATATACCAATCTCACTTATTTATTAAATATTAAAAACAACTTTTAGTTCTGTAAGACGTAGCTTCTATTAAAATGTATTGTTTGTTTAACTTTCTTTCGAAGTAAGGATGGTTCTGACCCACCCACTGCCTCTACACACGTACAGTGGTACTGACCTACCCGCCCACTCCTAGACGTACATTGGTACTTTCTATGGCTGATCACTCCTGAGAAATTAAATTAGCAAATCAATATGAAAAATGCATCTACAGTTCTATGTACACTACATTATTAATGTTTGTAATAACAATGAGATGTGTAGATTAAATAAAAGTTATATTTGTAAAAGACTTTATGCAAAATTATGTAATTCAATGATAATTAATATGTAGCCAGTCATCCTGCTATTGTAGACGGTACGAAATCTCCACTTAAACCAACTATCTGCCTACTCATACATGTACGTTGTGATGACCCTCCCACCTAGATAAGTACAGAATTTATGACCCTTCCAACCAACAAATGAGTGAATGAAAACTTGATTTATTTCAAAAACAAATTAAATTAGAATGATTTAAAACGAGAACTATAGAATAAGGGTAAGCTGATAATTTTACAAACAGGGTGTTGCAAAAAGGTTGGGCTGGCTATGCATTTTAATATTCTATGTGTGATTCTAAGCTAAAAATCAAGAATAATACTTTTTCAATTTCCGCTTTGTTTAGTAGCCAGACCTCCATTTTGTTATTTTCATTAAACAATTGATATCTTTGTTGTTATCTTTACGATTGTTGAAAAACTTGGTAAAAAAATATTTTTTTAATTATAATTATTATTTTTAAAATGGCAGCCTTTTTATTTTTATTTTAACAAACATCCAAAAAACTACTAGTTTTATAAAAATTATGTTGGATACAAAAAGTGACTATCCCTTTCTAATGATACCTTATTTGTAAAAATAACTTAAGAAATAACTATTTTATGAATTAATGTTAATTCACATGCAAACTAAATGGCTAGTAAGTTGACAGTATTTGAACAGTACGAGAATTAATGTTACTTGAATTTATGGAGCATGATAATGTTCATTTTTTGCTGTATATTCTTGATGGAATTTGTTAGGTTGCAAAAAGAAAGTACGGTAATTTTTTGATAAAATTCCACAAATCTAATTTTTATTAAGAGCGCTTTTGCCGGTTAAGGCATATCCAGTTGTAAATACAGTGTAAACAGAAAACATAAGTGAATAAAAATAACAAAAAAAATCACATGTCAAACATTAAATACTAGTTAAATTAAATTTAAGTGGCTAAGTTTGATAAGAATTATTATGAGTTAAAATATGGTTTAGAGTTTTCAATTTTTGATGAGATTTCATTTTAGTAATATATTTTTACCTTTAATTAAAAATGAAATCTCATCAAAAATTGAAAACTCTAAACCATATTTTAACTCATAATAATTCTTATCAAACTTAGCCACTTTTCAATTTTCACTTTTCACTTATCAAACAATCAAGAGTTTTCAATTTTTGATGAGATTTCATTTTAGTAATATATTTTTACCTTTAATTAAAAATGAAATCTCATCAAAAATTGAAAACTCTAAACCATATTTTAACTCATAATAATTCTTATCAAACTTAGCCACTTAAATTTAATTTAACTAGTATTTAATGTTTGACATGTGATTGTTTGTTATTTTTATTCACATATGTTTTCTGTTTATACTGTATTTATAACTGAAGATGCCTTAATTGGTGAAAGCGCTCTTAACCCTTCCCGGACTATTGACGGATTTATCAGCTAATCATATTATAACCAGCGGACGGTTGGCGGATATATCAGCTTACCTATTTAGCCCTTACGGACGAAAGACGGATATATCAGCCATTTTACCACAGTGTTTTATCGACTCTTTTTTTTAAACATTGATTTTGTTGAGAAATATAACTATTGTTAACATTATATACGCTATTGTTATTGTATAGTTTGGTCTTGAATGGGAAATTTTATGGTGTAGGTTGGCAGCACTCACTGTCAGTGACGTAATGTTGGCGCCTTTTCTGTTCGCAACCAGTGTGCGTTGATTACTGTTTCGCGCCAAAAGCATTAGTTGACATTAGTCATCAGTCGTGATCAGTGCAGTGCAAACATGAATTCCAACGTTAATGATGATGATATTATTGAACTGTTGAATCGATCTATGTCAGAGAGTGATTTTATCTATTGTAATGAAGACATACAAGAAGATGAAGCAGGAAACTTATCTGATAGAAGTATAATTGAAGAGGATGTAAATACTATGGACAGTGTCATTGTGCACAGTGATGAAGACGACTCTGTAAATAATAGTTTAGTGAATACAATCAATAACCCTGTTGTACATAATGTAAATAACTATTTGTTATGCAGTGAAGATTTCAGTAAATATCTTGATGATAGGCCGGCCATAAATGTTGTAAATAATATAAACGGTGTAAATAATACAAATGATGTAAATAGTAACGAAGAAGATGTGAGTGTTCACCATGACACTAGTGACACAAGTGAACAGGGCAATACTTCAAGTTTCTTGGACTGTGATCAAGAAAGCCTTCCATCTCCCATACCTAGCACTAGTAGAAATATGGCCACTAAAAGAAAATTACCTAACGATGGTGGGGGTAATAACAAGAAACAGCGAGTGTGTAAAACCAAACAACTTCGTACAGAATGGGACAAAAACTGGGCCAATGTTTCAGACTTCGATGCAGGACCGATGAGCTCTATTAATGTAAGTAACCCACATCAAGGACATAAATTACCTTCATCTATTGATGCTTCTTCCAAACCATTTGATTATTTTCGCTTATTTTTTAGTGATGATTTGATGGATAAAATATGTCATGAAACTAGTTTATTTGGAAAAAAAAACTTTGATAAGAGGATTATTATTGCTAGGCCAAATACTAAGAAACGTTGGGCTGACACTACAACTAACGAACTATACGCCCTTCTAGGTGTAATTTTGAATATGGGGTTACACCCTTTACCAGATCTGAAAGACTACTTTTCTCAAAAGTGGGTTAATAAAATGCCTTTTTATGGTGATGTTTTTAATCGAGATAGATTTTTAGATATCTTCTGGAACCTACACTTCAGTCATGAAGAGGGAAGTGATCGTGATCTAAAAATCAGAGACGTACTTAATGCAATCAAAGAGAAATGCATGTTATTTTACATTCCAAGCTCAAATGTCTCAGTAGATGAGAGCACTGTTTCTTTTTAAGGAAAAATAGTTTTCAAAGTATACAACCCAATGAAGCCCATAAAATTCGGGTTGAAAGTGTTTGTACTCTCTGATGCTCTAAATGGATACATATGCAATTTTAGCCCATATTATGGAAAGCAAGATGATTCTAATGATGATTTGCTCAAAACAACTAAAACTGTGCTAAATCTTTGTGATAGTCTCGTTAGAGATCCATTGGACCCCCCCTCCGGCCATCACATATTTGTAAATCACTACTATAACAGCCCTGAACTAGCTGAGGAGCTACTGAAGAGAAACATGTTTGTAACAGGAACCGTTATGGGAATCGAAAAAAATGCCAATTTTATCAAAAAATCTCAAATGTGGAGAAATTGAAGCTCGGAGAAATGGGGATATTGCTGTGATCTTTTGGAAGGATCAAAGAGTAATTAAGGCTCTTTCTACAAAATGTAAAGTCAGCCGTAATGACATGACAGAGGTACCAAACAAAAACCCTAACAGTCCTCCAGTTATGAAACCAGACCTAGTATTGGATTATATAAAAAATATGGGCGGGGTTGATCGCAGTGATCATATAATCTCAAGCTACCAAATTCATGAGACGAACAGAGAAGTGGTACAGGAAACTCTTCTTTTGGCTTCTCGAAGTGTCGGTCATTGATGCCTACATTCTTCATAAAAGTGTTCAAATGGAGAATAACAAATTACCACTGTCACATAAAAATTTTCGACTAAGTCTTGTTGAAGATCTGTTGAGGAGATATATGATGTCAAAAACAAATCTTCAAATGAAACGACCAGGAAGACCAAGTGACTGTGAGATGCAAAGACTTGATGGAAGACTGCATGTAATGGGAAAGGCACCGAAAGGTTCTTTTAGATGCCATGTTTGCAGCAAAAAAAGTACGCAGAGAAACAGTATATTTTTGCAATACATGTATTGCAAAACCATGTCTTCATCCAGACACTTGTTTTGAGCTATACCATACTAAAAAGGAATTTTAATTAAAAGAAAGAGGACTAAATAATGGCAATAATGATTATTTAACGTAACTGATTTTTTATAATTTTATATTGTTTAAATTTTTTAATTATTGCAATACATTTTATATAAGCAATTAGCGTGTTATTTGTAACCTATTCTACATCGTACGAACCATAGTTTGATATATCCTTATCGATCCAATGTATAGCTGATGGGAGGCGGATATATCAGCCAAAGTAATTAATGTAAAATTGCATTAAAAAAAATTATTTGAAACAAAACATATGTTTTGTTTGAAGTTTTATACATAGAGGATTTTAAAAAATTATGTAAAAGTAAATTTCATTTTTTGACCACGACCCTAAATATACGTCAGTTTTACAGCTGGTATATGGCCGCCCGGGAAGGGTTGATGAAAATTAAATTTGTGAATTTTACTAAAAACATTCTATTTACAAGGAAATGTTGTTGATTTCTTATTAAATATTTTCCAGACATTTAGACTGACAATGGCAGGTGTGCAAATAGTATTGCAGTACCTGATATAAGAGTAATAATTTTTGCATAATCTTTTGATATTATTGGACTCACGTTAAACATATATAGGATTATTTGAAAAGTGCATAAACTGTAAAGTCATGATATTCAAATATACAACGCTTTTCTTCACCGATTCTCTCGATTTAAGATTCAAATAATTTCCAAAATTAAAATTTGTTTGGGTGTACCATAAATAACATACAAAATTTTCATAGGAGTGTATAAATATAAAATTTTTTAAATTTTATATAAAGCACAAGTACTATAGTCCAAATAGTAAATCTCTGGACATTACTTTAGAGCGCTCCTAATGCTAGTGCTGGAACTTCTAAGAGGTTGCAAATACAACGACCAACTGCGCGACAATATTAGCAACTCGGAACCACAGCAACGTCTTAACTTATTGCATGGTTATCATATTTAAATTCTTTATCTACATCTATCTAATAACCTGCTTTTTTGAATAAGTGAATCTGTGTGCAAGTAAACATTTTATGGTCATAGATTTTTCTATTGTTTATAAAGTGTTATGCATGTTTGTTTATTATTGTTCATATATAGATTGTCAGACAAAATGTGCTGTTGAGAACACTGAGTGTAAGAGGTTCACTCAAGCGCCTCAAGCACGCTCATTCTAAGTAAATTTAAATTACTTATGTAAGTTAAGTAAGCACGGGAGATTCAGTAAATCAAATATAGATATTATTTTTTGCAATCTGATTGATTAGTAAATCAAATATCAGGTTCTTGATGACCTCAGGTTCTCAAGATCTACATAAATCTTAACACAAATCGGTTTGCCAGTGGCCTTGACCGGAGGGCTCTGACGTTATCGCAAGATAACGGAGTCAAGCAACATCGAGCGTGGCTGTCCCTTGGATGGGTGACCATCGTTTGAGCAATCCCTGTCTGCCCGGTCACTGGTGGTGGTTTGGAAGTCACCCTTAAGCCGTTGGTCCTCAGGTTAAGTGTTAGAGAGGGCTTCTTAGCCCTAACTTTACCTAGTAAAATAAGACGATCTTTTGTTTGAAATAACCTAAGATATATTTATTTTCTGATTCAGTGATTTCAAATTCTAACTATACCTTTTTTCAGGGGGGTGAAATTTAAAAGCCAGGGGCAGATAGCCATATCTATGGATAGTTAAGGTTGAATAGCTGGGTAGCATGGAGTACGGGAAGATTGGAGGCATTACCAGTCTGCAGGGCTTTACTTTGTACTGGGCGGCCCATCCACAACTCACTTCATCAAATGAGTGGCCTGCCACAAATTTCCAGACACTTAAAGTAAAAGAAATTGTTAACACTAGTGTTAAAAGTTAAATAAACCAAATAACAGTTAAATAGCATCTGAAAATATACAAAACCACACAAATAACCAATTTGTTCTTGAATTCAGTAAATGTACACTAAAATTAAGGACAATGAAAATATTGGTTACTACAATTGTAAAATTAACATATATTATTTTTTCACATACTATTATGAATGGGTTATCTCATCGAAAACAAGACAATATACAAGTATATTAATAAGTAATAATACAATCTTTAAGTAATAATACAAGTATATTAATTAAAGAAAATATTTCACAACTAACCAAGAAATTGGCAAGAATTATAAATACCCCCCATACACAGCATTGTCTGCAAATTATGGTCTCCAATGAGCTTCTGTCACAATAGAGCAAGCTAGCGTAAATCTGACAACAGTGACGTGTTCCTAGCTCTCCACGCCACTTTTCTGGCCAGTCCACACATCTCTGTGATGCTCAGTTTTGGCTTGGCAGTTGTTAACGACGAAATGAAAAAATAAATGTACCTGCCAAGTGTATATTGCAGTCTATGATAAGACTTCTCTGGTTTAAGGAGTCAATCACTTTTGAAATACATCACCAGTTGACCAATGTGTATGAAGAGAAGTGTACAGACATAACAAATATGAGTAAGTTAGCAAATGGCCGAACAAATGTGGCTGCTGCCTGTCGTCTATCAGTTTTGAACGAGAGAGTTACGAAAGTTGAGGACTTTTGCTTATGAAACAGGGTATGATTATGTGAGAGACTGTTGAACACACAGATCAAGATTTTGTTGGGCTATACAGAACAAAAGGTTGGCTTAGAAAGGGCATTAGTTTACACCATGACAATGCCCGCCCTCACGTTGCCTGAACCACGGATCGTGTCGTCAAAGTTTAGTGGTAAATGATTGACCATCTTTCATACAGCCCTTATTTGGCTCCTGGTGACTCCTTCTTTTGTTCCTGAACTTGAAACAACACTTGAGGGAATGAAATTCTTAAGTTAGCATTCCTTCCTTCGCGACTCGGTGGGAGATTGGTATGATGTGAGTATGAAAAGCTCCCGGAGACGTTAAAAGTGCATTAATCATGATGGGGACTACAAAGAACAATACCCAAAAGTCTACGATTTCAGGATTTGTAATTGGTTTTACAATAAAATGATGTGTACCATATGAAAAAAACATTAGAGACCTTAATTTACGGACAACCCTCGTACTGGATTGGTTCGAAGCTGTAGTACCATTGACAAAGTGAACTTGCATGTACCTTTTACATTAATGTCGAGGTTAAGAAACTGGAGTTCTCCATCTGAAAACAACTGAGCCTCAAGGGTGGCTCCGTACAGCATGTCTTTTACTGCAGGCTTGAACGTGATATTGAACACAGCAGAACTCATTTTCCCCAGTTGTACTTGTGATGGCTCCACTTTGAAAACTGTTCCTAAAACATCTAAAACATAGATACTACGTTTATTTTATTTCCAAAACAAGTTAAGGTTGAAAATTAAATTTGATAACCATAACTCATAACAAGTTATCGTACCAGTTAATTGATCAAAATTGCAATTCAATTCAATTCAAAATATTCTTTATTCGTCAAATATACAATTGTATACATGAATGGTGTCAATTTTTACTTAAAACTAAAATAAAGTACAAAGTTATGAGTTTGTCTTTGACCAGTATTCATTAAAATTGTATAAGGCTGCTTCAACAAAAAATGTTTTTAACAATTTTTTGAACTTTTTCATATTTATTTCATTTTTTATCGATATTGGGAGGTGGTTAAAAAACTGTATTCCAATATAAGTTGGCTTCTTTTTAAATATTTCTTTATTATGTTTAATTATTTGTAAATTGTTTTTATTTCTTGTATTATAGCTATGTTTTTCATAATTTTTAGGTAATGTGCCAATAATATTTTTCACATACAAAACGGTTTTATATATGTAGAGACTGTAAACTGTCATTATTCCCATTTCCGTGAAGTAATTTTTACAATGTGCATCATAATCAAGATTTAACATAATTCTTATGGCTTTTTTTTGGAGGGATAGGATTCTATTCATATTGCAGCAAGATGTTGACCCATACACTTCCACACCATATGAGATGTGCGAGTGGATCAATGCAAAATAAATGGATTTAAGCGTTATTAAGTTACAAGCTGGAGATAATTTTTTAATAGCAAAAATACCAGAACTTAATTTAGAACATAGTTTATCAATGTGAACAGACCAATTGAGATTGTTATCTACTACCAATCCTAAAAATGTTGTATAATCATGAAATGCAATAGGAATTTGCTGATTTGTATTCATGTTTTTGGAATTCTTACAAGAAAATTTGACAAAAGTGGTTTTATTTTCATTAAGTAATAGGTTTAATGTGTTTAGTTCATTTTTTACAATGTTTATTGCTGATTCTACTCCAGGAAAAATGTTATCAATATTATTGTCAGCGACTGTTAGACTTATGTCATCAGCAAATAGCCGAAATTCTTTACTAATTTTCATGTCTTCAAGGCATTGTGGTAATTTACCTATATAACAGAGGAATAAAAATGGCCCAAGTACAGATCCTTGTGGCACTGAATATTTAATTAGTCTAGTTTTAGATTTTATTTTTATAACTCTATTTTTAATTATTTGTGTGGTTTCAACATATTGCTGTCTATCTGATAAGTAAGATTTCATTAAAGCCAAATCCTTGCCTTGCATGAATTTTATTCTAAAAATAAAGTTTTAACAAGTTTAGTATGGATAAACTAAATTTACAAGATATAATACAAATTGATAACATTCAAATTATTACATATTTACTGTTTTCGCTTTTCATACGTCAATGCAATAAAAATGAACTAAGTTTCTAAATCTGACCGATTTTAAGCGGCTGTAGATAACCTGTAATCGCATATTTCGGACAGAAAATTAATAAATTTACTGCAAAAGATTAATGAATTAAACTCAACAAGAGATATAAAGAGATTTCACAGTGTCACAGGTACTTGATTCAGATTACACAAGAACGATGACATGATCATTGGTATGGCTCCTTAATTTATATTACTCATAAAAAAAATAATGAATAACTATAATCAACAACCTATAAAGACTATGCAAATAGGTGTGAAAATGTCAACAAGTTACTTTCCAATAATAGTTTAATTTTGACAGTAATTTAGATTTACTCCACCTTATTCTTTCCACACATTTGTTATTCAAACTTTTTGATCGGACAGTAGGCACCATTATGGCAGTATAGGAAGTGGGCAAACCACCTCTTTACTAGCCTTGGCATTGACCCACCGGCCCTCCCATACATCTTCAGTGGTATTCACTCACCCGTCCTCTGATACAAAAGTAATGGATTCGCTTATTAACAGCATACTAACAAGAGAATGCTGAAACCTAGAATCGCCCAGGATGTCGAGGCTGGTGCTGGACTTTCTGATAAACAGTATGGTTTTTTGGCCAAGCACTCTACCATTGGTGTGGTGGATTAGGTTTTCAGGACATTTGAGGCATGTTAGTGGGTAAAACACTGATCGCGGAACTGTGTCATGTTGGCCTCACTTGAAGCAATACCTCATGGTGTAAAACATACGTCAGTGAGTGTTTTACATATGACATTCAGTAGTCCCAGTTGTATATCTTAAACTAATTCATTTATTTATTCTTAACACGCCGATCGTTAAGATATGGGCGTGTACGGATTTCGAATAAGTGTGATGAGCATAGATGAGCAAATGTAGTCATTGTTACAAACTAATGTCAACTATATTAATTTATTTATTCAAAGTCATGTAACAGCATAAAATACAGAGTTTCACTCTAATGCTAGATGACATGTCAATTTCACTAAAAACTAAAGCCTTAAAACTAAAAATAAAGTAACAGATATGCACTGAAACTTATATAGTTTAGAAAATGGACTTAATTGACAAAGGATAAATAACTAGAAAATCATGACGGATACTCTTGAACATAATAGTAAAATTTGTTATTTAAAATGTGCAGTTGTTTTTTCTAAACATATTTCTGTGACAGTACCCCAAAATTCAATACGGTATATTAAATTAGAGTAAAAGTAAGCATAATATACCATTTTAAGAATGCTTTCATTTACCATTCTTGAGAGAGTAAGAATTACAAAAAAAAAAAAAAAAAAAAAAAAAAAAAAAAAAAAATCTATCAAGCTTAGTTTCAATTTGTGAAATATGATTTTTCCAAGAATTGAAGAATCAATGTTTACACCTAAAAACTTGGAATATAAGGAAGAAATTATTGAGCCATCTAACGGTTTAAATTTTGACTTTGCACTTTTTTTATAATTATTATGGAAGTTAACAAACGTTGTTTTGCTCTCATACAGTAATACGTTATTTGCTGAGAACCATTGCAACCTATTTAGAACTTTGATACTCTGTGTTAAATTACGATCTAAGATGCCAGGATTATAATTTTTTATAATAGACGTAGTATCGTAAGCGTACATAAGAAGTTTGGATTTAATTTTTGAGTCAGAATATCATTGACATATATAATAAAGAGAAGGGGACCAAGAATGGATCCTTGAGGTACTCCCTGCTTCAAAATGTTATTTGATATTTTATTAGGAAGTAGTACTTTTTGTTCTCTATCTGAAAGGTAGGAACTAAGTAATTTCAGACTAGTTCCCCAAAAACCATAAAATTGAAGCATAGTATCAAAGTTCACACAGTCAAAAGCTTTTGACAGGTCACAGAAGGCTCCGACAGCATACTGTCACCCATCAATTACCACAATAATTTCAGTAACCGGTAACAGAAAGTACTGGTTATACCTTAGAAAGTTTCATTAAATAATAACTCAATGACAAATTAATAGAATGGATCTACTTTTATACACAAGCAGGTGTTTGAGTTGAGCTTTGAACTGAAGTGAATCAGCTGATTTCTTGACTATCAGAAAATACAAAGATTACTTTGACATTAAACCATGAAGGAATTTGTTCAAAAGCGCGAGTTCTGAGTTTTTGAGGTTTTTAGCTATCTTAGCTCCTCAACCATAATACGGACATATCTGACCTGTGCCAAATCATAACAGTAACACTAAGTCAACTCAGGTATAAAGGAGAAGTATAGAAAAGTTTACGTAAATGCCTACAAACATGGTAGTATGCCTCTTCAAATTTTAATTTGGTTAATTTTAATTGCTTTATTTTTAAGCATAAAGAAGTTTTAAATCAATCGTTATGTTAGTTTCTCATTGTTAACTAAAATTAAAATGTGTTATACATTACAAAGCTATTCTTTTATTAAAGAACTAGGGGACATCCCTGCACGCTTTGCGAGCCAACCCCGTAACTCGCTGCTCTTGTGAAACCTCGGCCTCCGGCCTTGGCATGTGGCTTTTGACAGCAAAAATTAGTTGTTCAATTGTATTAAGTAAAATCATAATATATAAAATTATTTCTATTATCTCACTCATTGCACTGGAATTGCAACCTATTTACAGTTTAAATATAAACACCTAATGTTAATACTTACTAAGATAATAAATATTTAACCCTTCTCAATATTATAAACATCATTATTTACATTCTAACAGCTGATAAAATTTTGTAAACATCAGTATTTACATTTGAACAGCTGTTACATTTTGTTTCATTTAATTCTCTCTCCATGTTAGTCTTATGACCGAAAAATGTACTTTGAGGGATTCTCATGCCTTTAGGGTGAAAATATTGCAGAATTAAGACCTTATTGCACAACTACGAACGGAGGGGAGTTTTTGACACCTCAACGATTTAAATTGGTCAAAAATAAAGGAGTTGCATTGACAAAAAACTGCTTCACGTATTATATATAAGGATTCCTTATTTAACCAATGACAGCAAATACAATAGCTAAACCTCCTTTTATTACAGTTTCATCTTCAACAACATTTAAACAAGCAACTTTCAAAATATCTTATGTTTATTTCATTATTCATCTAACGCTGCTTACCTTGATTCCATATCAGAAGCATTTCCGTTTCATAGTTATTGGTTACTGTAAACGTTTCGTGTCTCTGATTCTTTGGTAAGCAATGTCCAAATTCAATATTTTGTTTGTCAACCAAGACGAGGGGTAGTTGCTGTTGCATGTCTGCAAGTCTCTCTGACATAGTAAAACTTGGTATTGAAAAACTACTTGGATGTTTTGGCTTTGTCCATTTTGGGATTTCTCCACTTTTTACCTGCCACATTGCGTGGACATCAAGGACAAATGGTTGCTAAAAATATATTATTAGTAATTAAAACAAATATGTAGTTGAATAGTTAATAATTAACTTAAGTTAAAGTACTTAAACTTCACTGCTCACATATTTAAGTTATAGTTTATTTAATTAAAAAAACAAATTTTTTTTATTCAGTAATAGTAATTTAATTGTAATGTGCATCTATGTATTATGTTCACATTTATTACCATGTGAAAAACCCTAGATACAGTTAGTAATACGAAATAGTACTAAATTACATAAGTTATATTAAGTTTTGTAAAGAAACTTGTGTATTTAACAAGTTAGGTAATTAAATTTATTTGTTGATTCTCCTTGATTTGATTCGTTAAAATGTATTTTACTTTCTTATTCCAATCCATTTTAATTTAAATAGTTCAAGGCTATATTATTATACAATAGTAATCTTCTTTTTCACTTAATTATAGTTCAATTGGTATTGAACCACACATTGTACTAACCCTTTTAGTACCAGAAGAATTTTAAAAGTTGTTCTCTGCCAGTGCAAGGGGGTTTCTACCAGTTTTTACAATGTGCCATTAAATAATTAATTTCTCTATTATTTATTACATAAAATTAATAATTTTTTTATCTAATTATATATAAGTAATCAGTCTATTAAAATAACATATTAAAAATAGCCTTACACTATATATGCTTTTTTTATTAAAAATAAATTAACTAGATAACAAAATTTGTTATCTATTTTTTTTTTCTTTGGGCATCATTAAGACCATGATCAAATAGTTGGGCTCTATTCAATCACTTTACTATGAAGACAATTTAGTTATTAACATCTCGTTGAATCAAAAATAATTCGTTCACAAATAAAAACACTATGTACATTTTTATGTTGTTATAAACAGCTATTTTCTGACATTTTTAGAAAATTTTTTATCTAAATATCATACATAAAAACTACATTTTTTAAAATGTAAAAGTATATGTTAACAAATAAGAAGAATAAAAAGTTAATTCTAAATAAATAAAAAGTTTATTTTTTTAATTTTTCCAATGAATTTTGTTCATGACGTCCGGTCAACACAAGTTGGCACTTCATGTATAGTTTTTTTGGATGTCCTTATAACAGGACGTTGTAACTAAATGGATTAAAATGTAATGATAAAGAGTAAATGTTTTTTGTTACTTGGTATTCTATGAGGCAAAATATCCTTTTGAAGTATTGCTTGTGATTAAGCGGCGTATAGGTGACAGTCACTTCTAAGGTCTTTGACGAAGGAATGGTTCCGTGGCTGGGTTTAATACTTAATCGTGGATGGGAGGCATCTAGTAAGAAGTGGAATTTTACATCGCATCCACCATCATTGTTTATATAAAATTTCATTACGACATCTTTTTTTATCTTTGCACATAATATTTGTAATTCCTGGTGTGGAAAAGAACATCGAGGACCTATAAACAATACCAAAGATTTGTGAAGAAAATTGTTGCAAATTCATAATTAAATTTATTGTTAATTTTTACAGTTAGTTATAGAATATTTAGCAGCTTTGAAAAAAATAATTATCATTAAATATACTAACAGGTTGCACCAGGTAGATTAAAGTGTTGGAGAAAAAGAACAGGAGAAAAAGAACAGGCACAGAGAAGACAGAAACAGAGGTTGCATCCCATAGTTCGCTGAATGTGTTGAGTAGTTGTTTCTCCAGTTTGCCATGCAGATGGCTGGCCAGCACCTTGTCAGTACTCCCCTTTATTCTTCCCAAAATCGTAGAGGATAAAATGTAGTAATTGTTTCTACAGACTTATAAAGATATACATTAGTTGAACTGTCATTGATCATTTGTTGCGGCCATAAGAAAGCGACCTCTGTTTATTTTTTTTCTGTGGAGAAGAAGGATAGCAAGATAAACAGCTACAGGTTTATCATGTCTATTCTGCACAGTTACTATGGCTGCAATGGGCACTTTGTGTATAAATAAAATGACTAGCGGTGTTTTATTTTTGCTACAGTAAATTGTGAATGAATCACAATCCATGGTGATTACAGTAGGCTGCAGGACAAGGTCTATAAACAGGGCTACAGATAAAGTTCCTTTCAATATACTCGTACAAGTTAGGTAATATTTAATTTAATCCGATCAGACTGAAAACACATCAGTTTATGAAAGAAATATCTAACACTAATGAGGACATTTTTCAATTCAAAAGTGATATTGCTGACTTAATAACATATGTTGTGACATTGTTATGATTGATAAGCAGATATTTGCTGAATATTGACTAGAGGGCAGCAAGATTGACATAGTTTACAAACTGTCTAGGAATAAAAAAAGAACTGTATCCCAGGTAGTATAGAATTGCAGAGAAATCCCAGATTAAAGAATGCTTTTTACAAACAATATGAGATCATTAGCGAGTGGATGGACAGTGAATTTAATCAGCCTATGACCGATTTACATTTACTGAAAAATAACTCTTCTTTACCACATAGCCCACTAATTCTTATAAATGGAATATATATCGTTTAAAAGAGGGAAATCCTAATTTAGGGGTCACCATCTTCTTTTATCCCATCAATGGAAAACACCCTTGTTATCATAATTGGTTAGTTCTTGTTATGGCATGTATGGAGCCAACTGGAATATTGTTGTTCTTTCAGAAAATGTTCAATAATTATAATTAAAAAGCAGAATTTTCTATTCTGAATAGTAAAAACGTACTTTTTAAGGACAAATCACACACTTTCACTAGACTTTTGATGGTTAGTACTGGTAATTGCATCAATATTAAGAAGCCGTACCCAAATATGGGAATAAAAACAAAAAATACATGGAAAATTTGTGTGACTAACTCTTACCAATATTTTCACGGTATTTACTCAAGCATATTTTTTGCAGTGAGAAAATGCATTGTGCACCTGTCAGGACCCTTATTACTGGGACCTGGTTTGTAGGACTCACACCCATTAAAGACCCATCTGTCCAGGCAAAATTCCCTCTCAGGACCAAGTGCTGCATAACTTCAAGAAGTTGCATACGTGAACGCTTACTGGGTTACTGCTATGGTATTTCCACTGTGGCCTTATTTTGCTTCCGCAGCCTCTCTACGTAAGCAGCTACGTTAGAAGACCATTTGTCGAACAATAGTGTCCGGTGATTAGACTGAAATTTAAAAGTAAAATAAATGAATTATATTGTTTTATACTGACCTTTTACAGTTGCTTTCGTAAACAGAATATCTTGGACATCATATTGATGTCTAATTATGAAGGTATCAGAACACGGACTATAGACACTTCTTGCACAGAATTGTACTTGGAATTTAAATACCTCTCCTGGCTTGACTGCTGGGGATACTGTGGGTGTTACACTGAATCCCGAGTCTAATGTTGGTCTATCGTTACTTCTTTCTACAGTAAAAACTTGTTTTATCTGTAAAATATATAAAATAAATAAAACTAACTGATACAGGGTTGTATAGATGCCATAGTCTCTTTAAACAGACATATATGAGACAAGGTCTCACTGCCAAACTCTTGATTGTATGACGTGATCACCAGATGTTCAATAAAAAACCTTGTTTTAAGAAATGGATGAGCTATATCATAAATCTGTCTAAAACAAAGTAATGTGTAGAATTATATAAAAAACTGATTTAATTAAAATTCAACCTTTAGAAATTTAAAAAATATTTTTACAAACAATAAAATTGTCCATCTTGCAACACCAGCATTTAGTATCATGAAATCTTAAGTTACCATAACTGGCTCGTAGAAACTTTCACTACTCATTATGCTGGAATACAACAGGTGGATTCTAAAGATGAAAATAATTAGTCTATTTCAAATTTGTAATTCATTTGGGCAAAAAACTCCCCCCCCCCACTACAAAGTAAAGTGGAATACACAAACCCATATTTTTTATCAATAGTTCATATTCAAAAATGTACTATAAAATATTTTGTTTCTCAATTTTATATGTAAATTAGATTTTCATTACTTATCTTCCTTATTGTTTATGTACTTACTTGTCTATGAATGAGGTTGTGTGGTTGAGAGAAGTTATTAATCCTAACTCCGCCTTTTAGATAAACTTGTTTTCTATTTCTATCAATAAATCGTAAAATATACATTGTTATATATTTTCATTCTACTGACAGTAAAATATGATTAGTGGTTTTGAAGATCCCATTCCATCTTTTAGTAAAATTCTATTGTTCCATTTATAAAAAGAAGTAATTTATTATATATCTTGTGTTCTTCTTCTTCTTCTCTAATAGTGCTGAATTTTATTTTAATCACTCTGATGAATATAACTATCTAATATTTTAGTCAAACCATATAATATCCTAACATAAAAAAACCCTCGATAAAAAAGTAATATTTGAATAGTATAATTATAGGATAAGTTATTGTTATACAATGACACGGCAATCAGACTAATACATACCATTTCCTCTTCCATTCCAGCTACTGCTGGGTCTAGATGTTCACTAAGCCTCTCCAACGGGGACAATCTTCACAAATCTCTTCTTCTAGTACTCTCTGCCACTGTACTCCTCTTTTTACCTCTCTTCTCACATCATCAGCCCATCGTCTTGCTCTAGGCTTCCTTCCAATTAAAATTAATTCTTCCATTTTCCTAGGTAGTCTATCCTCCTCCTTCTTCTCTAGACTTCTCTACTCTTACTCT
The DNA here is from genome assembly GCA_035578905.1 of Stictocephala bisonia. NCBI lineage: Eukaryota > Metazoa > Arthropoda > Insecta > Hemiptera > Membracidae > Stictocephala > Stictocephala bisonia. The sequence continues at coordinate 57,227 of JAQJVL010000805.1, forward strand.
CAAACTATCATCAACAATTCCCCTCCTCAGCTCCTTATTCTTTATCCTATCTCTCCTCGTCTTTCCCTTAATTGCTCTTATAAATCTCATCTCACTGGCTTGCACTCTGCTCCATTCTTCTTCCATAATTGGCCGGTAGCTTAGTTGGTTAAATCCCAGCTTCATAAGCTAAAAGTTCTCAGTTCGATTCCAATCAGAATCGTAAAACATTTTGAGAGGGATCAGCAGATATCCACCGGCTATTCATTTGTTATTGGGCCATTAATTAACGACACTTTCTAAGGAAAAGTCAGTCTTAGTTTGTAACAATGACTACATTCGCTCATCTACACTCATTTGAAATCCATATTCGCCCATATCTTGACGATCAGTGTCTTAAGAATAAATAATAAAAGTTTCATATTTCTGATCCATAGGTCTAACTATTTGACTAAAATACTTCTTTATCTGCTTAACAATTAAAGTTATTAAAAAAAAGCAAAATTTTTAATTTGCCTGTTCTTAAAACCTGTATTAAATTACATGCTCCAACCTTACAATATTTGATACTTTTATATAACAATTGCCTGCCTACAACATCTTGTAATGTGAAGGCATATCAGGCAGTACATCATGTGAACTGGCAAGTAGAGTTGATCTAGAAAAAAACTAGAATACCCATATTGTCCGTAAGAAATATGAATATCAGGCTTGTTAGTAGCTGAAAATCAGACTAATACTACATTGTTTAGATAACATGGCCAATGTGTCTCTTAGTTGGCATGACTAAGGACTCTTAACGACTTTTTATAAAGATCAGTCCACCTGAGTTAGTAACAAAATCTAAACTCATTCATCTACCCTAATCACACTCATTTCTAATCCATATCTTAAGAATTAACGTAATATTAATAAAAATGTTCATTAAAATTACGACCAAATAGGACTTTTTAACACTTTACTAATTAACATACAAAATATGATTGAAAGTGCTAAAGAAAAATATTGACATTTCATTGGAGATTGAACTGTATTTCATAAAAGAATTTATTGAAAAAATTAAAAAATGATTTAATATTCCCCTAATTAAATGTTAAAGGCCTGAAACCTTTAATAAGAATCAATTTACAGAAAATGATAAAAATCTATTTATTAAGAAAAAGAAAATTGGATCTATACATTTACCTTATACTATTCAGGGTGAGTTTTATTCCTAGCACAACTGGATATAATTTACACGGGCTGAGATATCAATGTAAGACCTTGACCATACCTATTATAACATGTATTTTTAATATTTCAAGTTGTTTAACATTTTAATCCCTTTTCTAAAGGGGGCAACTAAACATTTTCAAATGCAAACCTCTATCATGTGACTCCTCATTTTAAAGGGAATAAAAAAAGAAATCCAATGATGCAAACAAGAGGTATCTACGTTTAATTTAACAGACTAAAAGACTAATTTACAATAATAAAATCTTTTACTTTCTTGCCTGTTTTTCGTTAAGAGAGTCAACATGCTTTGGAATTTTCCTTGTTCTTATCTTACCAGTTTTAACAATCTACTTTTGACTTTCTCTTGTGTACTACTCACTTGCATTTTATCAGTTCATAGTTTAGGTTGTTAACAATTTTAATGCAAGTTTACTTTTATAAGTTTACAATTTTAACAAGTTTATAATTTTGTCAAATTTTAGTTGAAGTTTATGATATTTTACACACAGCTATCACACTGTCAAACAGCCGAAGGCGAACAGTTTGAACACCTGCTACATTAAAACAGGTAGTGTTTTAAGAATTTGGGTTATTGTTAACTCACGGAATGAAAAACAGGACAAGAAAGTCAAAGATTTCATTATTGTAAATTAGTCTTTCACTCCGTTAAATTAAACGTAGAGACCTCTAGTTTGCATAATTGGGTTTCTTTTTTATTCCCTTTAAAATGAGAAGTCACATGATAGGGGCTTGCATTTGAAAATGTTTAAAAAGTTGAAAAATAAAAAAAAAATGTTATAATAGGTATGGTCAAGGTCTCACATCAATATCTCAGCCCGTTTAAATCATATCCAGGTGCGCCAGGATATAAAACTCACCCTGAATAAATTATACATTACATTATTATAAGAAGTAATTTTTAATGTCTCTGGAATTTATTCATAAAAAGACAATATTTATTTATTTTTTTTATTTATGTATAATAGTCATAGACACCTTATACGCTAAAATAGAACTAGGCAGATGACTTGTCAAGTTACAACAGTGAAATAAAACAACAAACATACATGAGCAGCTAAAAATATATACACAAATTAAGAAGTTTTTTGCTACTTTATCCACCCGTCCCAACGTGGAATCCAGGTAGTCAGAGACACTGTAAAAACAGTTTGAAATTAGATACCTATTTAAAGAGTCTTTTCTTAAACATCTTTAACTCGACTGGTAGATGATTGTATAGTCTTACACAGGAGTAAAAAGGGGACTTTTAGAGAAGTCCTTCGATGAATAGGATACTGCAAAATGGAAATGTCTCTAGTATTATAGCAGTGTGTTGGAAAATCTCTCATAAATTGACTTCACAAAAAGAAAAGACCAAAACAAACAAGCTGATGGCAGAGGAAGAATCTCTAAATTTTGGAAATGTTATTAATTTATTTATCATAAAACATTATCAGAGTAAAGTTCTCTTAACCCTGGATTCATAAGCATTCGTCTCTCAGACGACGGGAGTTTCGGGAAATTTAAGTTTTTAGTGGTTGGCGGGCCTGTCTACCCCCACCCGCTCGTCTAATCGTCCCTCCAGACATCCTATTAGTCTTGGCTATTCATTTGGCCACCATTTTCCAGCAGTAGCGTAGTTGTTGCACCATAAGTTTGTTGCGTCGTATGACAGACGAAAGATTATGATTAGTGTAGGTGTTCGTTTTTAGAGCGTCGCCTAGTAGACGAATATAGTAGACGCCTAGTAGCCTTTACTTTCCAATACACACGAAAAAGGCACCATTTCTCAAGAAACTGGAAAGCCAGACATAGTTATGTTCTATAACGCAACTAAAGGTGCAGTTGATGCAATCGATGAAATGACCAGTATCATGAGTTGTAACAGAAAGACACAGAGATGGCCCCTATGTTTTTTTATGGTATGATAAATGACACTTTAGTAAACGCATTTGTTATTTATGTACATAACATGGTGGCAAAACAAAAACAACCAGTAGTACGCCGTGAGTTTGCAAAAACATTGAGTGAAGAACTCATGTTACCATGGTTACAAGAGCGAATACAACTTCCAACTTTACAGCGTCACTTAAAGACAAAAATTGAAGACATCCTTGGTCAAAAAGCACCTACTGTTGAAGAAGAACCTCAAGGAACACAACAAAGGAAGATTTGTTCCTTCTGTCCTTTGAAAAAAAGAAGAATGACACGTTTTAAATGTTTTAAGTGTCAGCGCTTCATGTGCTTAGAACATCAGGGAAAAGTCTGTGTAAATTGCATTTAAAATTAACTAATCAAGAAAAAAAAACACATGATATTCTTTTAAATTGATGTATTTACATGTTCTATAAGTTTTATTAAAATAACTGTTCATTTACAATTTTATTTTATTTTTTTACCTGGAGTAGTCTGAGAGACGAATGCTTATGAATAGTGTGACAAAAATTTAAGGTTATGAATCTAGGGTTAATAAGTTTTGAAAACAATTAATGATATTCAATTAATTAGTCTTGAATAATATTTATATACTAACTACACAAATCAACCTTCATCAATGACTTACAGAAGCAGTGTTGAGTACTTCAAACGGTTTTGTGTATTTGGTATTAACAAAAACATCATTAAAATCCACAATGATTGGCTCTCTTGAGTGATCCATTTAACAATCTAATAGCTTAGCCTTAATATTAATTATATAAACTAAGAATTAATGCAGGTAACAATGGGGATCAAGATTAATCACAACACTAAGGTGACTCAAAATGAGTTTTTTATTTTGACATCTATATATATTTTGCATACCATATGCTTCTATTTTTTACTAATTTAACACATATTAATCAATTGTAAACTATTCAGCAAAGTAATTAGAAATAAAGTTACCCTATATAAATAAATTCTTAAAATAAACATAATGCACATTATTATGTCTTTATAAATATTAAAAGTACAAGTAAACGTCACACAACACAAATTTATCACAATATAAGCACAAAATGCACAAATATACTACAATACAAGCACAAAATGCACAAATATTATGGTGATCGATTTCGGTGAACCACGCTCACCTTCCTCAGACCAGAGGGATTCACAAAAGAATGGAAAACGGTGTTCAACAACTCAATTTATAGGCCTATGATCACGTGACCCCATTGGCTGGAATCGTCAAAATGGCGGCTGCTGTGATATTATTGGTTAATTCCTATTGTCTGTTACTTCTCTTCTTTTATTCGCTGAAAATACATTATTAAAAACTATTTCGGAATCAAAATTAACCTGTTCATTCATTAATTTATCACGATCCTTACATTTTTCTTTAAAAATAAATAACTCTTCCCAAGCATTCATGTTACGACCCTTCTTACAAAATTTTAGAATATCTACATTTTCATCTATTTTATTCAAACTGTGGGTACAATTCAGAAGGTGTTTAGCTACATTAGATCTTTCAGGTTTATTATTTTTAAAAGCAGAGACATGGTTTTTATATCTTTTGCTAAAATTTACAGTCTGACCTATGTAAAACATATTACAATCATTACAGTTAATCCTATATATTCCTGAATTATTAAATTTATCTTCACTTTCAATAATCGGGTGTAAAATGTTGGACATAGTATTACAAGTCTTAAAAGCTACTGATAAATTGAATTTCTTAAATCTATTACCAACTCTTTGTGTAAACGGCCCATTGTAATGGATGGATACATACTTCTTTTGTTCTTTATCGGATTTTTCTTTTTTAAGTGTTGTTCGTCTATCGTCTCGAATTTTGTTTTCTATTTTCTTTTTTATTCTACTTCCAATTTCATCAATCATTGATGCTTTGTATCCATTTGCAATAGCTATTGATTTTATTAAATTTATTTCCTGTTTTCTATCTGCAACACTTAATGGTATTGAATACGCCCTATATAACATACTTCTGAAGCTAGCTGTTTTGTGAGACGGGGGATGGACAGAACTGTTATTTATGGTACAATTGGTTTGAGTAGGTTTCCTGAAAATTCTATATGAAAGTTTGTTATGATCACGAGTTATTTTTAGATCCAAAAAGTTAATTTCATTCATAGATTCAAATTCACTGGTAAAACTAAGCTTCTGGTGGTGACAATTAAGTATATTTAACATATTATCTAAGTCATTACATGATTTCTCGTTAAACAAAACCAGAATATCATCGACATAACGGGTGTAAAATATGATATCATGTTCCTTTTTTAATTTATCTAAAATGGAGTCTTCATGATACTGTAAATAAACTTCTGATAAAATGGCTGATAGTGGACTACCCATAGCTAAACCATCGTTTTGTAAGTAAAATTTGTTATTGAAACGGAAGTAATTTTGTTTCAAGATAGTTTTGAGCAACTTTACAATTTGATTTACATACATTTTTTCATATTGTTGTTCTACAAGTTTTTCCTTAACTAAGTTAATCACTTCATCAACTGGAATATTAGTGTATAGATTACATATGTCAAATGAGGCTAACCTAGTCTTATTACACAATTTTACATGACTGACCTTATCAACAAAATCAATACTGTTCTTAACGGTATATTTATTTTCAAGGTTCAAAGCAGAAGTCAAAATATTGGACAATATCTTTGATACGTTGTAAGTAGGCGCAGATTTGAAATTTACCAGGGGCCTAATAGGTACATTAGGTTTGTGAATTTTCGGAATACCATTCATTGTGGGTGCCTTAGGATTATTCATAAAAGCTCTAAAACGAACATTATCAGTAATAACCTTTGTACAAGATTTTACAACTTTATTAATTTCATCCTGATATTTATTTGTAGGATCACCTTTTAGTTCTTGAAATTTATTTTCCTTGATAAAATCTTCAGTTTTAGTAATATAATCTTCTTTTTTCAGAATTACAATTGCGTTGCTCTTATCCGCTTTAACTGCGACTAGATCTTCATTCTGTAATTTCTGTTTTACATCTAAACAAACTTTATAATCTAAAACCTGTTTCAAATTATTAGTTTGGACTTGCATTGTTTTACATATTTTACTTACATCATATCTAATTTCGTTTCTGTTACAATCTTTCAACTGAGATACATTACATTCAATGTCTGTGGCTAAAATATCGGCTTGTTTGTTTTGATTTTTTATGAAATTATGTTTGGGTCCATAACACAATACATCATTTTCAGATTTGCTAAATTCAACATTACTCATATTAATTACCCTTTTATGAAAAACGTGACTTTCATCATTAACTAAATGGCTAGTTAGATTGTCATTAGTACTTACATTCCTTAATCTTTGCAATTTCTTATTAAGTTTATTATATTTCGATTCCATTATACGTGAAATTTCCTCATCAAGACTATCGTTCAGCAAATACCAAGCCCTACTACCATATTCTTTAACAAATTGCATATGAATGTCGTAACTCTTAAATTTAAGTTCGTCTTTTTTGCGATATAAATATTTAATTGAGTTATTTACAAACAGTTTTTCAGCTTGTTGTTTTGTTTTCCTACCAACCACAGTATTACATTTAATTTTCACATTAACATATTTAGGTATTAAACCATGCTGCAAGCATTGCTTATTAAAATAAATATCGGCAAGAGTAGTGTGAACTTTGATTCTAACATTCCTGTAAATCATTGCTAAATTTGCCTGACTGGCATTTACAAATAGTTTTTTAATTAGCATAATACGTGTTGGTACATATACAGTACAAGTAAACGTCACACAACACAAATTTATCACAATATAAGCACAAAATGCACAAATATACTACAATACAAGCACAAAATGCACAAATATTATGGTGATCGATTTCGGTGAACCACGCTCACCTTCCTCAGACCAGAGGGATTCACAAAAGAATGGAAAACGGTGTTCAACAACTCAATTTATAGGCCTATGATCACGTGACCCCATTGGCTGGAACCGTCAAAATGGCGGCTGCTGTGATATTATTGGTTAATTCCTATTGTCTGTTACTTCTCTTCTTTTATTCGCTGAAAATACATTATTAAAAACTATTTCGGAATCAAAATTAACCTGTTCATTCATTAATTTATCACGATCCTTACATTTTTCTTTAAAAATAAATAACTCTTCCCAAGCATTCATGTTACGACCCTTCTTACAAAATTTTAGAATATCTACATTTTCATCTATTTTATTCAAACTGTGGGTACAATTCAGAAGGTGTTTAGCTACATTAGATCTTTCAGGTTTATTATTTTTAAAAGCAGAGACATGGTTTTTATATCTTTTGCTAAAATTTACAGTCTGACCTATGTAAAACATATTACAATCATTACAGTTAATCCTATATATTCCTGAATTATTAAATTTATCTTCACTTTCAATATTCGGGTGTAAAATGTTGGACATAGTATTACAAGTCTTAAAAGCTACTGATAAATTGAATTTCTTAAATCTATTACCAACTCTTTGTGTAAACGGCCCATTGTAATGGATGGATACATACTTCTTTTGTTCTTTATCGGATTTTTCTTTTTTAAGTGTTGTTCGTCTATCGTCTCGAATTTTGTTTTCTATTTTCTTTTTTATTCTACTTCCAATTTCATCAATCATTGATGCTTTGTATCCATTTGCAATAGCTATTGATTTTATTAAATTTATTTCCTGTTTTCTATCTGCAACACTTAATGGTATTGAATACGCCCTATATAACATACTTCTGAAGCTAGCTGTTTTGTGAGACGGGGGATGGACAGAACTGTTATTTATGGTACAATTGGTTTGAGTAGGTTTCCTGAAAATTCTATATGAAAGTTTGTTATGATCACGAATTATTTTTAGATCCAAAAAGTTAATTTCATTCATAGATTCAAATTCACTGGTAAAACTAAGCTTCTGGTGGTGACAATTAAGTATATTTAACATATTATCTAAGTCATTAAATGATTTCTCGTTAAACAAAACCAGAATATCATCGACATAACGGGTGTAAAATATGATATCATGTTCCTTTTTTAATTTATCTAAAATGGAGTCTTCATGATACTGTAAATAAACTTCTGATAAAATGGCTGATAGTGGACTACCCATAGCTAAACCATCGTTTTGTAAGTAAAATTTGTTATTGAAACGGAAGTAATTTTGTTTCAAGATAGTTTTGAGCAACTTTACAATTTGATTTACATACATTTTTTCATATTGTTGTTCTACAAGTTTTTCCTTAACTAAGTTAATCACTTCATCAACTGGAATATTAGTGTATAGATTACATATGTCAAATGAGGCTAACCTAGTCTTATTACACAATTTTACATGACTGACCTTATCAACAAAATCAATACTGTTCTTAACGGTATATTTATTTTCAAGGTTCAAAGCAGAAGTCAAAATATTGGACAATATCTTTGATACGTTGTAAAGTAGGCGCAGATTTGAAATTTACCAGGGGCCTAATAGGTACATTAGGTTTGTGAATTTTCGGAATACCATTCATTGTGGGTGCCTTAGGATTATTCATAAAAGCTCTAAAACGAACATTATCAGTAATAACCTTTGTACAAGATTTTACAACTTTATTAATTTCAAGAACTAAAAGGTGATCCTACAAATAAATATCAAGATGAAATTAATAAAGCTGTAAAATCTTGTACAAAAGTTATTACTGATAATGTTTGTTTTAGAGCTTTTATGAATAATCCTAAGGCACCCACAATGAATGGTATTCCGAAAATTCACAAACCTAATGTACCTATTAGGCCCCTGGTAAATTTCAAATCTGCGCCTACTTACAACGTATCAAAGATATTGTCCAATATTTTGACTTCTGCTTTGAACCTTGAAAATAAATATACCGTTAAGAACAGTATTGATTTTGTTGATAAGGTCAGTCATGTAAAATTGTGTAATAAGACTAGGTTAGCCTCATTTGACATATGTAATCTATACACTAATATTCCAGTTGATGAAGTGATTAACTTAGTTAAGGAAAAACTTGTAGAACAACAATATGAAAAAATGTATGTAAATCAAATTGTAAAGTTGCTCAAAACTATCTTGAAACAAAATTACTTCCGTTTCAATACCAAATTTTACTTACAAAACGATGGTTTAGCTATGGGTAGTCCAATGTCAGCCATTTTATCAGAAGTTTATTTACAGTATCATGAAGACTCCATTTTAGATAAATTAAAAAAGGAACATGATATCATATTTTACACCCGTTATGTCGATGATATTCTGGTTTTGTTTAACGAGAAATCATTTAATGACTTAGATAATATGTTAAATATACTTAATTGTCACCACCAGAAGCTTAGTTTTACCAGTGAATTTGAATCTATGAATGAAATTAACTTTTTGGATCTAAAAATAATTCGTGATCATAACAAACTTTCATATAGAATTTTCAGGAAACCTACTCAAACCAATTGTACCATAAATAACAGTTCTGTCCATCCCCCGTCTCACAAAACAGCTAGCTTCAGAAGTATGTTATATAGGGCGTATTCAATACCATTAAGTGTTGCAGATAGAAAACAGGAAATAAATTTAATAAAATCAATAGCTATTGCAAATGGATACAAAGCATCAATGATTGATGAAATTGGAAGTAGAATAAAAAAGAAAATAGAAAACAAAATTCGAGACGATAGACGAACAACACTTAAAAAAGAAAAATCCGATAAAGAACAAAAGAAGTATGTATCCATCCATTACAATGGGCCGTTTACACAAAGAGTTGGTAATAGATTTAAGAAATTCAATTTATCAGTAGCTTTTAAGACTTGTAATACTATGTCCAACATTTTACACCCGAATATTGAAAGTGAAGATAAATTTAATAATTCAGGAATATATAGGATTAACTGTAATGATTGTAATATGTTTTACATAGGTCAGACTGTAAATTTTAGCAAAAGATATAAAAACCATGTCTCTGCTTTTAAAAATAATAAACCTGAAAGATCTAATGTAGCTAAACACCTTCTGAATTGTACCCACAGTTTGAATAAAATAGATGAAAATGTAGATATTCTAAAATTTTGTAAGAAGGGTCGTAACATGAATGCTTGGGAAGAGTTATTTATTTTTAAAGAAAAATGTAAGGATCGTGATAAATTAATGAATGAACAGGTTAATTTTGATTCCGAAATAGTTTTTAATAATGTATTTTCAGCGAATAAAAGAAGAGAAGTAACAGACAATAGGAATTAACCAATAATATCACAGCAGCCGCCATTTTGACGATTCCAGCCAATGAGGTCACGTGATCATAGGCCTATAAATTGAGTTGTTCAACACCGTTTTCCATTCTTTTGTGAATCCCTCTGGTCTGAGGAAGGTGAGCGTGGTTCACCGAAATCGATCACCATAATATTTGTGCATTTTGTGCTTGTATTGTAGTATATTTGTGCATTTTGTGCTTATATTGTGATAAATTTGTGTTGTGTGACGTTTACTTGTACTGTATATGTACCAACACGTATTATGCTAATTAAAAAACTATTTGTAAATGCCAGTCAGGCAAATTTAGCAATGATTTACAGGAATGTTAGAATCAAAGTTCACACTACTCTTGCCGATATTTATTTTAATAAGCAATGCTTGCAGCATGGTTTAATACCTAAATATGTTAATGTGAAAATTAAATGTAATACTGTGGTTGGTAGGAAAACAAAACAACAAGCTGAAAAACTGTTTGTAAATAACTCAATTAAAGATTTATATCGCAAAAAAGACGAACTGAAATTTAAGAGTTACGACATTCATATGCAATTTGTTAAAGAATATGGTAGTAGGGCTTGGTATTTGCTGAACGATAGTCTTGATGAGGAAATTTCACGTATAATGGAATCGAAATATAATAAACTTAATAAGAAATTGCAAAGATTAAGGAATGTAAGTACTAATGACAATCTTACTAGCCATTTAGTTAATGATGAAAGTCACGTGTTTCATAAAAGGGTAATTAATATGAGTAATGTTGAATTTAGCAAATCTGAAAATGATGTATTGTGTTATGGACCCAAACATAATTTCATAAAAAATCAAAACAAACAAGCCGATATTTTAGCCACAGACATTGAATGTAATGTATCTCAGTTGAAAGATTGTAACAGAAACGAAATTAGATATGATGTAAGTAAAATATGTAAAACAATGCAGGTCCAAACTAATAATTTGAAACAGGTTTTAGATTATAAAGTTTGTTTAGATGTAAAACAGAAATTACAGAATGAAGATCTAGTCGCAGTTAAAGCGGATAAGAGCAACGCAATTGTAATTCTGAAAAAAGAAGATTATATTACTAAAACTGAAGATTTTATCAAGGAAAATAAATTTCAAGAACTAAAAGGTGATCCTACAAATAAATATCAGGATGAAATTAATAAAGTTGTAAAATCTTGTACAAAAGTTATTACTGATAATGTTTGTTTTAGAGCTTTTATGAATAATCCTAAGGCACCCACAATGAATGGTATTCCGAAAATTCACAAACCTAATGTACCTATTAGGCCCCTGGTAAATTTCAAATCTGCGCCTACTTACAACGTATCAAAGATATTGTCCAATATTTTGACTTCTGCTTTGAACCTTGAAAATAAATATACCGTTAAGAACAGTATTGATTTTGTTGATAAGGTCAGTCATGTAAAATTGTGTAATAAGACTTGGTTAGCCTCATTTGACATATGTAATCTATACACTAATATTCCAGTTGATGAAGTGATTAACTTAGTTAAGGAAAAACTTGTAGAACAACAATATGAAAAAATGTATGTAAATCAAATTGTAAAGTTGCTCAAAACTATCTTGAAACAAAATTACTTCCGTTTCAATACCAAATTTTACTTACAAAACGATGGTTTAGCTATGGGTAGTCCAATGTCAGCCATTTTATCAGAAGTTTATTTACAGTATCATGAAGACTCCATTTTAGATAAATTAAAAAAGGAACATGATATCATATTTTACACCCGTTATGTCGATGATATTCTGGTTTTGTTTAACGAGAAATCATTTAATGACTTAGATAATATGTTAAATATACTTAATTGTCACCACCAGAAGCTTAGTTTTACCAGTGAATTTGAATCTATGAATGAAATTAACTTTTTGGATCTAAAAATAATTCGTGATCATAACAAACTTTCATATAGAATTTTCAGGAAACCTACTCAAACCAATTGTACCATAAATAACAGTTCTGTCCATCCCCCGTCTCACAAAACAGCTAGCTTCAGAAGTATGTTATATAGGGCGTATTCAATACCATTAAGTGTTGCAGATAGAAAACAGGAAATAAATTTAATAAAATCAATAGCTATTGCAAATGGATACAAAGCATCAATGATTGATGAAATTGGAAGTAGAATAAAAAAGAAAATAGAAAACAAAATTCGAGACGATAGACGAACAACACTTAAAAAAGAAAAATCCGATAAAGAACAAAAGAAGTATGTATCCATCCATTACAATGGGCCGTTTACACAAAGAGTTGGTAATAGATTTAAGAAATTCAATTTATCAGTAGCTTTTAAGACTTGTAATACTATGTCCAACATTTTACACCCGAATATTGAAAGTGAAGATAAATTTAATAATTCAGGAATATATAGGATTAACTGTAATGATTGTAATATGTTTTACATAGGTCAGACTGTAAATTTTAGCAAAAGATATAAAAACCATGTCTCTGCTTTTAAAAATAATAAACCTGAAAGATCTAATGTAGCTAAACACCTTCTAAATTGTACCCACTGTTTGAATAAAATAGATGAAAATGTAGATATTCTAAAATTTTGTAAGAAGGGTCGTAACATGAATGCTTGGGAAGAGTTATTTATTTTTAAAGAAATATGTAAGGATCGTGATAAATTAATGAATGAACAGGTTAATTTTGATTCCGAAATAGTTTTTAATAATGTATTTTCAGCGAATAAAAGAAGAGAAGTAACAGACAATAGGAATTAACCAATAATATCACAGCAGCCGCCATTTTGACGATTCCAGCCAATGGGGTCACGTGATCATAGGCCTATAAATTGAGTTGTTGAACACCGTTTTCCATTCTTTTGTGAATCCCTCTGGTCTGAGGAAGGTGAGCGTGGTTCACCGAAATCGATCACCATAATATTTGTGCATTTTGTGCTTGTATTGTAGTATATTTGTGCATTTTGTGCTTATATTGTGATAAATTTGTGTTGTGTGACGTTTACTTGTACTGTATATGTACCAACACGTATTATGCTAATTAAAAAACTATTTGTAAATGCCAGTCAGGCAAATTTAGCAATGATTTACAGGAATGTTAGAATCAAAGTTCACACTACTCTTGCCGATATTTATTTTAATAAGCAATGCTTGCAGCATGGTTTAATACCTAAATATGTTAATGTGAAAATTAAATGTAATACTGTGGTTGGTAGGAAAACAAAACAACAAGCTGAAAAACTGTTTGTAAATAACTCAATTAAAGATTTATATCGCAAAAAAGACGAACTGAAATTTAAGAGTTACGACATTCATATGCAATTTGTTAAAGAATATGGTAGTAGGGCTTGGTATTTGCTGAACGATAGTCTTGATGAGGAAATTTCACGTATAATGGAATCGAAATATAATAAACTTAATAAGAAATTGCAAAGATTAAGGAATGTAAGTACTAATGACAATCTTACTAGCCATTTAGTTAATGATGAAAGTCACGTGTTTCATAAAAGGGTAATTAATATGAGTAATGTTGAATTTAGCAAATCTGAAAATGATGTATTGTGTTATGGACCCAAACATAATTTCATAAAAAATCAAAACAAACAAGCCGATATTTTAGCCACAGACATTGAATGTAATGTATCTCAGTTGAAAGATTGTAACAGAAACGAAATTAGATATGATGTAAGTAAAATATGTAAAACAATGCAGGTCCAAACTAATAATTTGAAACAGGTTTTAGATTATAAAGTTTGTTTAGATGTAAAACAGAAATTACAGAATGAAGATCTAGTCGCAGTTAAAGCGGATAAGAGCAACGCAATTGTAATTCTGAAAAAAGAAGATTATATTACTAAAACTGAAGATTTTATCAAGGAAAATAAATTTCAAGAACTAAAAGGTGATCCTACAAATAAATATCAGGATGAAATTAATAAAGTTGTAAAATCTTGTACAAAAGTTATTACTGATAATGTTTGTTTTAGAGCTTTTATGAATAATCCTAAGGCACCCACAATGAATGGTATTCCGAAAATTCACAAACCTAATGTACCTATTAGGCCCCTGGTAAATTTCAAATCTGCGCCTACTTACAACGTATCAAAGATATTGTCCAATATTTTGACTTCTGCTTTGAACCTTGAAAATAAATATACCGTTAAGAACAGTATTGATTTTGTTGATAAGGTCAGTCATGTAAAATTGTGTAATAAGACTTGGTTAGCCTCATTTGACATATGTAATCTATACACTAATATTCCAGTTGATGAAGTGATTAACTTAGTTAAGGAAAAACTTGTAGAACAACAATATGAAAAAATGTATGTAAATCAAATTGTAAAGTTGCTCAAAACTATCTTGAAACAAAATTACTTCCGTTTCAATACCAAATTTTACTTACAAAACGATGGTTTAGCTATGGGTAGTCCAATGTCAGCCATTTTATCAGAAGTTTATTTACAGTATCATGAAGACTCCATTTTAGATAAATTAAAAAAGGAACATGATATCATATTTTACACCCGTTATGTCGATGATATTCTGGTTTTGTTTAACGAGAAATCATGTAATGACTTAGATAATATGTTAAATATACTTAATTGTCACCACCAGAAGCTTAGTTTTACCAGTGAATTTGAATCTATGAATGAAATTAACTTTTTGGATCTAAAAATAATTCGTGATCATAACAAACTTTCATATAGAATTTTCAGGAAACCTACTCAAACCAATTGTACCATAAATAACAGTTCTGTCCATCCCCCGTCTCACAAAACAGCTAGCTTCAGAAGTATGTTATATAGGGCGTATTCAATACCATTAAGTGTTGCAGATAGAAAACAGGAAATAAATTTAATAAAATCAATAGCTATTGCAAATGGATACAAAGCATCAATGATTGATGAAATTGGAAGTAGAATAAAAAAGAAAATAGAAAACAAAATTCGAGACGATAGACGAACAACACTTAAAAAAGAAAAATCCGATAAAGAACAAAAGAAGTATGTATCCATCCATTACAATGGGCCGTTTACACAAAGAGTTGGTAATAGATTTAAGAAATTCAATTTATCAGTAGCTTTTAAGACTTGTAATACTATGTCCAACATTTTACACCCGAATATTGAAAGTGAAGATAAATTTAATAATTCAGGAATATATAGGATTAACTGTAATGATTGTAATATGTTTTACATAGGTCAGACTGTAAATTTTAGCAAAAGATATAAAAACCATGTCTCTGCTTTTAAAAATAATAAACCTGAAAGATCTAATGTAGCTAAACACCTTCTAAATTGTACCCACTGTTTGAATAAAATAGATGAAAATGTAGATATTCTAAAATTTTGTAAGAAGGGTCGTAACATGAATGCTTGGGAAGAGTTATTTATTTTTAAAGAAAAATGTAAGGATCGTGATAAATTAATGAATGAACAGGTTAATTTTGATTCCGAAATAGTTTTTAATAATGTATTTTCAGCGAATAAAAGAAGAGAAGTAACAGACAATAGGAATTAACCAATAATATCACAGCAGCCGCCATTTTGACGGTTCCAGCCAATGGGGTCACGTGATCATAGGCCTATAAATTGAGTTGTTGAACACCGTTTTCCATTCTTTTGTGAATCCCTCTGGTCTGAGGAAGGTGAGCGTGGTTCACCGAAATCGATCACCATAATATTTGTGCATTTTGTGCTTGTATTGTAGTATATTTGTGCATTTTGTGCTTATATTGTAATAAATTTGTGTTGTGTGACGTTTACTTGTACTGTATATGTACCAACACGTATTATGCTAATTAAAAAACTATAAGAAAGCAACACAAGAATTACTATTTTCTGATGAGATTTAGTGTTTCTATGGCATTTTTACTAAACTCTTGCAAAAACTGCATTTTTTATCTGGCACTCTTGTGTAGTCATATGCAGAAACTTCTGGCAACTCTTGAGTTCAACATGTAAAAACATCTGGCACTCAAAGGGTTAAGCTGAACACGAATGTATGATTGTGTTCGCAGTAAAATGATTTATTTAGCCTGAAAAATGCATTTTATACTTACCTTACCAAATTAACCTAACTTGTCCTAATTGTCTATTTACTCAACAAAAATTTGTAATTTGCGTTAAATTCGGGTGTTTGGCCTCTGTGACGGCCTGCGGCTGTCACTCTGGCGGAAATATAGATTAATTTGGTTTTGTGATTAATAGTTGTATATAATGATCGCGTAATGGCCGTTAATCGCGATTCGCTTTGTAAGTAGTTTTTCATTATATCTCAATAAATAATTGTAATAGACCAAATTTGTTTTCAGTAGCCTACAAAATAACACATCAAAATATAAAAAAAAACATCTTTTTTTAAATTACTATTTAAACTAACAGAAATATGTCAAAATTACTATAAGTTGTGATATTAGTTTTCCGAATTTTTCGGTAAAATACGTAATTTCCGCCGAATGTTTTTTATGTTGATCATGAATATATAATTGGGTTATCCAGTAACATTATTTTTTCGGCCTGAAAATTACACTTTTACTGACCAACATAACCGAACTTATCATGACCATTTACTCAACAAATAGACATAATTTGCGTTAAAATTATTGTGCCTGGCCTCCGTGACCGCCTACCGTCCATCATTCTGGCAGTAGTATGCGTGAATTCAGTTTTTTTGTGGTTAAAATCTGATGTATATAATCACATATATAATGATCGCTAATCGTGATTCGCCGCGAAAGTAGTTTTTCCGTTATATCTCGAGAAATAATTTGTGTAGACCAAAATAGTGTTCAAATTCGTATTTAGCGCAAAAACAACACATCAAAATAAAAACAATATGATTATAATACCATTTAAATTAACTGAAATATATCAAAAATACTGGTTTTTATGCACTTTCTTGCCACCTCTGAAAATAAGATTTCATGTTGAAAAAGTGGTGGAAAATGAGTTTATATATCTTGAGAAGTTTTAAATTCATCCGCGGGAATCTCGTTTTTTACCGAAAAATCTAAAAACTAGTTTTTTATCTGATAGTGAAAAACCAACTTTTTTTTAAATCGTTATTTTTCAACAACTTTTTTTTATTTTCTCGTGTTTTTTTATGCTGAATACAAATATATAACTGGTTTTGTAGTAACATTATTTTGTCACCTCAAAAAATATATTTTTTACTGACAACCTAACTTATCCTAATTGTCTATTTTGTCAACAAAAATTCGTAACTTGCGTTAAATTCGAGTGTTGGGCCTCCGTGACGGCCTACCGGCCGTCACTCCGGCGGGAATATTGGTGGATTAGGTTTTTGTGATTAATAGTTGTATATAATCATCGCGCAATGGCCGCTAATCGCGATCTGCCGTGATAGTAGTTTTTCCTTTATATCTCGATAAACATTAGTAATAGACCAAAAAACTCATCAAAATAAAAAAAGATGATTAAAATACCATTTAAATTAACGGAAATATGACAAAAATACTTAAGGTTATGACATTGGTTTTTTCGAATTTTTCGGTAAAATATGTTATTTCTGCGGAATAAAAAAAGCATATCTCGTGAAAATACAGTCAATTCTAGGCCCATTTAAAGCAAAATGTTCCAAATTTGTTTGGTGACAAGAAACTGCATTAATACCTTGGCACTAATACGTTTTAACATTTTGCAAATAGCTGCAGTAGAACAGACAGCAACAGTGGGCGTCATCGGATATCAATAGAACAAAACTCCCAAAGTTTTGTCGCAACTTTAACCTGCAGCGCAACTTTGTTGCAGAATGTCAACAATTCTAAGAGGTGACGCTTGGCATTGGATTGATTTGCGTGCTTGCATCGGCAAAATACGGTGGGTGAAGCTATCATATTGTCTGCAACAGTTTCATTCAACTGTTTTGACGTCAAAACTGTTTCGGTTCCAACCGTTTTGTCAAAATATTCCACGTGTATTATTTTGAACATATCAATGTGCCGAGTCGACTCATGTCTTTAATCATACGAAGATTGACGAGGTTTCCCGAACTTATCGCTTGAGTTTAACTGGAGCCCTGGAGTTCGAATTCCGAACCTTGCTGAAATCACCGGATTACTCTCGTCTCGCTCGACGAGAATTCCCGATGGTTACCGAAATTCAAACATATTTCCAGGTTTTTTCAAGGCGCTGTAAAATTCAAGCATAATTCCAGGTTTTCCCCAAATTCCCGGTGAGTAGCCACCCTGCATATTGCAATCTAGAATCAACTAAAGCGTAATATATTTTTCATAACAAACTAGTATCACATAAATTCTTAAGGAAATAAGAGTCTAATTGTAGAGTTTAGCTTTTTATGTAGCAAATAGATGTGTTTATCCCATATCAAATTTTCATCCAAAATAACCTCCATATACTTAAAACAGTTTACCTTTATGATTTCATTCACAGTTACAATTTACCATTATGCAATTTGAGTTGTGATAAATTAAGTCTGTTGTGAAATTGAAACTATTCACCAATCTAAAGTTGGTGAATAGTTTCAATCAATGCTACTAATTCAACCTATGCTACTAATGAAACCCATGCAGGGTCCCACCCAGTGGCATTGAGGGCCCTAACACCCACATAGCACCGGCCCGAGCACCAATCCGAAAAAGCCGACTCACCACTCAGCTCAGCGCCAAGCCTCCCCGACAAGCAACAAATGAGCTTGCCCACATACACCACACAGTATTTTAACTGAGAATGTTTCCCTGAAAAAAGAGCTGATAGCTCTTAGAGAGTAAATGAAAGCTGTTCTCAAGAATTCAGTCGAGTCTGGCCAGCCCCTATCACAGTATACTGACGAGATCTTCATGACTATAACAGCAAAGACAGCGACGAAGGACACTCAAATTGAGCCAATGCCACAGCCCATACAAGAGTTGCTAGAGCTGGAGCTTCTTCTCGAAATAATAATTTTTAGAGAAAATTAATAATAAGCCTAGATGGATATAATGTTTGACAAATCCTTCGAAGACAAATATTATAAATTAAAAGATGACAACTCTTTCCCAAAGTGATGGATAGGGCGAAGAGAAAGTGCTTCAGAGTACCCAACATGATCTCCAGTCCTAACACCCATGGCTGTAACATCTATGAAACACATGGTGCGCAGAAAAAAACCAAGGACATTATTAGAATTATTGGAAATACTAAGGATTGAAACATGAAATCACAAACACTTTAAATGGTATCCTTTAGATACGTTTCAGTTAGTTTGCTAATCTATACCAACTCGCGGAGGTAGATGTATTGCTGTTAATGATGGTAATTTTCAACATTTATAAATAACTTTTACCAAAAAATACATTTTGAAGGTATATAATAGCTTTATTCAATAAAATGTATCTGTTCAAAATGATTTTACATTTTTTGAGACACCCTGCACATAAAAGTGAAGTAAACGTCACACAACACAAATTTATTACAATATAAGCACAAAATGTACAAATATATTACAATACAAAACAAAATGCACAAACTGCACATTTTGTACTTGTATTGTAATATATTTGTACATTTTGTGCTTATATTGTAATAAATTTGTGTTGTGTGACGTTTACTTGTACTGTATATATACCAACACGTATTATGCTAATTAAAAAACTATAACAGTGAAGTAAGTTTTAATCCTGAGAAAAAGACATTGCTTACAATCGCAAGGCATTGCACCATGATTGGTGATGGGGAAAATGCCCCATAAACAACACAGCTAATGCAGTAATATTCACTAATAAATAGTATTGGAATCCAATATACCTTCATCAAATATATTTTTAACTCTCCTTCCAAAATTAATTTGTCTTTTTTATAATTATTTCTACCTGTATAATTAATTCACTCTACAAATCTAATATACACATGTTCTGCAATACAAATGAATTTTTGATTTAAAAAAATACACGATACATCATATTAACAATAGTACTAGTATATTGAAGCTAAACCAATGACATTTTTACCTTCCTGAACAGCCTTTGACTGCCTCCACCTGCTGATGTAGGGTAGTATATATAAATATTATGATCCTCTGCAGACACAGGTTTCTCCACAAAAGGTTTGTTGAACACAACACCATTCACTTCAACATGATCTTCTGACTCCACCAATTCATGACCTGTTGGAGTTAATTCAAATTGAATTTATAAAGCTTAAAGATGACACTGTATTAGCGTACCTAACAAAATGTCCTTAACTTGCTAATCCAATTTTGGAATTAGGAACAGGTTAAAAACCTGTTTTAAGTTCTAGTAAAAATCTTTCACTAAAAGTTAAATTTTACAACATTTCTATTAATTCACAACCACTTTTTTTTCATTTGTTCACTATCATTCTTGATAACTTTTACTATTTTATAAAGAGTTTGTCCAAATTTTTTTTCACAAAGTTTGATTTGTCAATGTTCTTGAGACTTTTGAAAGACCTAATCTGATCAATTAGTGAAAAGAGGCAAGTTCTGCCAAGATTGTCGAGCTAGCCTAAAGTTGATAGATCATTAGTGCTGAGCTGTGCTAAAATAGGTTACATTACGTATATGCCTATCAAGGCTGGCTAGAACAAAAATTGGGGGGGGGGTTTGGTTAGTAGACATTATTTGATACCTGTAGAGAACAAAAGTGCACACATATCTATAAATAGTTAAAAAATATTGTGTATTAATATATATAGTGTGATTTTATTATTAATATATACATACATTATTATATGCTGTATCTTATTTTCAATAACCCCAAATTGGGTATGATGAAGAGTTTTTTTGGAAAAACAATAACATTTTAAACATTTCAATAACACAGTTTAATTTGATTGATGTTTGATAAAAAAGGTAATGAGTTTAGTAATTAACAAGATATAGGATAGAATCACCAAGACTTAAAACACATTCCCTCACAATATTATATATTGATATTTAGAAAAGAATGTACCAGCAAACACAGGGTCTTATTTTATCACTTAATCAATGAATACATTTAGCACCAGTTGTTACAATAAGTTTATAAGCCATTCTAAGTGTTCATTCTAAAAAGGTAGTAAAAATAAAAGAGAAATCATGGAACTTATGACATAGCAATAAAACCGCATTAGGAAAATTGTCGCATGAAATTCTCCTTAGCAAAAAAATATCTCTTCTTGAAACGTTTGTACAGCAGTAAATAGTAAAACTATCATGATTTTTTTTCAAAATTAATTTTAATTTAGTATAATTAATTAAAAAGAAATTTTGACTTTCTTTTAATTCTATGTATTATTTTATGTAGATTAATTAATAAGGATCGGCGACATGTGCAGTTTAGAACAAAGAAATCTGTTGACCACTTAGCGTCACTGTTGCATTCCACTGGAGTCATTAGCAAAGCCCCTTTTTAATGGTAACAATAATAATTCCTTTAAACACAGCAATTACTTCAGAGAAGTCCTAGTTATAATATAGAAGTTTTCGTTACCTGTCAAGCGGCTCATACATCCATAGGGTGTATTTGTGATTAAATGCAGTGTTATAAAATACTTGATTTTTTCCTAATTAACTGAAATGTTTTTTATTCATACTAACCTTATAAACGTTTTTTCAATGTCAGTCGTATGTATCTCCAGGATTGGTTAGCATCAGTCATATGTCTGTGTGGGTGGGTTAACATTAGTCGTATGTCTGTGTGGGTGGTTTAACATCAGTCGTATGTCTGTGTGGGTGGGTTAACATCAGTCGTATGTCTGTGTGGGTGGGTTAACATCAGTCGTATGTCTGTGTGGGTGTGTTAACATCAGTTGTATGTCTGTGTGAGTGGGTTAACATCAGTCGTATGTCTGTGTGGGTGGGTTAACATCAGTCGTATGTGTGTGTGGGTGGGTTAACATCAGTTGTATGTCTTGTGAGTGGGTTAACATCAGTCGTATGTCTGTGTGGGTGGTTTAACATCAGTTGTATGTCTGTGTGGGTGTGTTAACATCAGTTGTATGTCTGTGTGAGTGGGTTAACATCAGTCGTATGTCTGTGTGGGTGGGTTAACATCAGTCGTATGTCTGTGTGGGTGGGTTAACATCAGTCGTATGTCTGTGTGGGTGTGTTAACATCAGTTGTATGTCTGTGTGAGTGGGTTAACATCAGTCGTATGTCTGTGTGGGTGGGTTAACATCAGTCGTATGTGTGGTGGGTGGGTTAACATCAGTTGTATGTCTTGTGAGTGGGTTAACATCAGTCATATGTCTGTGTGGGTGGGTTAATATCATTCGTATGTCTGTGTGGGTGTGTTAACATCAGTCGTATGTCTGTGTGGGTTATCATCAGTAGTATACCATAATATTTGTTTTAGTCTAAAAGTTGATTTTCTTAATTAAAACGTTACCGTTTCATCAAAAAACTGTTTTCTTCTGATGTAAGTAGACAACTTTTTGAACAAGGAATATTGTACACAAAATTGAAGTGTTGTCATGCTTAGTTAATATAGTTTTTAGGCCTACAGGCTATATATAAATTTACATATTAATAACTGTATATAAAAACCTATAAAGCTAAAGTGACAGTATATCAAAATGGTTAAATAAACTTATTCCTCACCCAAAGTAAAAACGCACACTACAAAGTACTTAGTTTGTTTCATCTATTTATTTACAAATATTTATCAGCTAATGTGGTAAGGGTGATAGGTGAGGGAAAAGAGGAGGGCGGATTACGTGAGGTTGGTTACACAGGACTCAGGACACAGGGCACAGGGCGGTTTTTGCTGTCACCGCCCAAGAACTGGCGTATGAGAACAAATGGGTCCTTGCACACAGGTCGGTTTTTACCGCTCGTAGACCACTGGTGTTCTATTTCTTAATGATTGAACACTGAATAAAGCATTTTATTCTTTTGGTAAAATAATAATATTAACTTTCGTGAATACTATAGTTTGTGATTTGATTCAATATAGTTTTCTAAACTTGCTGCTGATGCCTAAAGTGAAAGATATGTGTTTATTTATTTTCTTTATTCTTCAAATCATCATTTTTTTAGTTACAACAGGTTTCATTCAATATAAGAAAACATGTCATATCTTGGGTTATAAAAGTTCATATTTTTCAATTCAAATATAAAAGTGTTAATTTTATTTTATAAAGAAGTGCTATCTCATTTTTTTACCACAGTTAGACACAAGAACTGCTACAATGTTGTGTACTATTTCTGTTTTACATTTACTATAACATAGTTTCGTTAAATAAATATAAAATGTTCTCAGTAATATTTTGTAAAACTACGATTGTAACATAAAAAAACTTTATAGTCTTTGAGGAATTATTCTATAGTATTTGAGAAAAATTTGGCATGTTGTTATGTTTAATAAAACACTTAAAAATTCTAAAGATTATTTTACAAAGAAATAATACTATTAATGATTACAACAACAATTGTCCTATTTCATTGCTTCATTTGGAAATAGTTTTATGTAATTAAACAAATTAACTATGTTGCAAATAACAAACACTTTGCAAAATTTAGATTGAGTAGATGACTTAATCTAAATTCTTCTCTTTCCTAGTTAAATTTCATGTACCCTATGAAGCAGATTTTTTTTTCTATTGATCTCATGTCATCGATAAATCTGTATAACTAGAATGTATTGTATATTCATATCAGATCTAAACTAATAAAATCAAAACTAATCAAAACTTTTAAAAATTCAAATCTTTGAACAAAATTGTTAATATAACACTGATTTAAAACCAACACTATTTGAAAAACAACAAACTAGCCGTAGATTCATTTAATATTCTCTTTTCTAGATCAAAGAGTTATATACCTTCACTATAGTGAGCTAGAGAGGTGCTTCCTTGCCTGCCATCCAGTCAGTACCTTACCAACCCACCTTTGATGCCGCTCATTTCAACTGGACCAATGCCTCCATAGCCCAGAACCATCAGCTCTTTGCTCCCTTCCAGGTTCCCCCTGCAGGCTTCTCTGACCATCCACTGACTTCCCCCATCACCTATCTAGATGTTGCTGCCAGGTTTAGAACCCTCAAAAACACAGCCCCCAGTCCTGATGACATCTCCAACTTCCTGGTGAAAAAGGACTCAGTTTCGCTGATTAGGGCCCTATCTATCCTCTTCTCTTCTATCCTCCTCCTAGGCTACCATCCCAAGTCCTGGAAGCTAGCCAATGTCATAGTACTACCGAAACCCCAGAAAGATACTAGAAACCCGGACAACTATCGCCCCATCGGCCTTACCTCATCCCTCTAGAAACTCTTTAATAAGATCCTGGTCGCCCAACTCCATACTCACCTCAACAATCTCAACCTACTTCTAAAGTCCCAGGCTGGCTTCCGTCCTGGCATCAATATGATATCCAAAACAGTGAAACTGGTCGTATACCAAATAAATATTTACAGTATAAACCACATTGTTTGCCAATGAATTTAATGATTATTTTGCAAATATCTCTAATAATGTAAATATTCTTAATGTAAATTGTAATACAAAAGTAGCTAGTTCTGTTGATACGTTGAGATTCTCTGCAATAAAACGTCTGACTATACCATCTTTTAAGTGGTGTAATGTAACTGCTATTGATATTCTTAATGTTGTACCTAGGTTAAGTAGTTCTAGGCCTGAAGATATGTTTGGGTTTTCTAATTGTATCCTTAAAAGAGTGATTGAAGAAATAACATGTCCTTATCATATCTTGTAAACAAAATCTTATGTTCTGGTATCTATCCCAATTGTCTTAAAGTAACTATAACTGTACCTGTTTATAAAAAAGATGACAGATCTAATTTGAATCTCATAGCTTTAGTCCCTGTTGTCTCTAAGATTATTGAAAGTGTAATAAAAAATCAAATTGAATATTACTCTGAAATAAATCATTTGCTATTGTCATCACAGTTTGGCTTCAGACATAATCTTTCTACTACCAAGGCTGTTCAAAGTGCTGTTAGTTACATTATTAATAGTTTGAAAATAAAAAAGAAGTTAGTAGTTTATTACTTGACTTAAGCAAAGCATTTGATATTATATCCCATCAGAATATTGTTCAGCTTGTTGAAAAGTTGAACTATTATAGATTAGAAGTGTTGAGCGGTCTCTTTTGATCTTCTATTTGGGTAATAGGTACCAATATGTTAAGGTCTGTGAACAGAGGTCAGATCTTACGGCTGTGACAAGTGGAGTTCCCCAGGGCTCAGTTCTGGGACCCTGTCAGTTGTTTACAGTCTTTATTAATGATTTACCAACTGTTCTGCCAAATAAATGCATTCTCTACGCAGATGACACAACCTTAATGTGTTCTAATACCTGGAATTAATCAAGTTGCCATTGACTATATGGCTAAAAGATCCTACCTTTGGTTTTCTGCCAATAGCCTTCTTGTGAATGAAGAAGACTGAACACATTGTTTCTGGTTTTGGTGCTGTTTCAAATAAGACTATTAAACTGTTAGGAATTCATATAGACTCTAAGCTTAGTTGGAAAGCCTATACTGATGTTCTCTGTACTCGATTGTCTAGAGTAATTTTTTTGTTGAAAAAATTAAAATTATGTACCAGTACCAGTTTAGTAAAAAAAGCGTATTTTGCACTCTTTCATTCCCATATTTTGTATGGTGCTCTTCTCTGGGGTAACTCCAGTGGTGCCAAAGATGTTTTCGTTTACCAGATGAAAGTTTTGTGCACAATGTTTAGTATGAATAGTACTGATTCTTGTAGGTCAATTTTTATTGAACATGGAATACTCACTGTGCCTTCTATTTTCATTCTACAGAGCTTAAGGTACGTAAAAGTAAACTTGAACCAATTTAACTTGAGAAGCTCTACTCACATGTATAACACTAGAATTAATGGACTGTTAGATATTAAATATGCTAGGCTTACTAAAACACATCAGACATATATGTATGTTTGTTTGAAACTTATTAATAAGTTGCCTTTGACTGCCAGAAACGCTTCATAGAAAAATTTTAAAAAATATAATCTATTAGTGGTTAAAAGAGAAAGCCTTTTATAATATTGATGAGGTGAACACTAGCAGTATTAAAAAGTGTAACATTTTGAAACATTATACAGGACTGTGTTACCTTTTTGTTGATACGTATCTTAACATTATATTTTATAACCTGTATTTTCAATTTTTTTGTAGTGTATATTACCTTAATATAATCTTAGCCTTTATAATATGGCCTTGTGTTCATATAGCACTATACGATTTATTTGTAAAAACTGTATTTTAATGACTTTGTTGCATTACATTGAATGTTGGACGACAAAAAAAATATTCTTGATTTCCCCGCTACAGCCTTGATGCCTGTTAAATACATCACAGTGAAGTTAATGAATAATATACTTCTTGTAGACAAGGTAATTAACAGAAAAGATCCATTTTTTAGATAATATGTGGCCTATACCTAAATACAAATGAAAATAATTTTTTTTAGATTTAATTTTACTATAAAAAATTATTTGTAAAGTTAAACAATTGTATAACAAATTAACATGAACAAAAATAAAATATAGGTTTTTGATAGTCCTATCAAAATATTTTTAAAATTTCTCAAGATTCCAGATTGATACGCATTATATACAAAAATTATAACCAATCACAAATATTATATTGAGTTACATTAATTTTTAAACTAAAATATATCTAAAACTTATATGTACCTTTTTATATACAGTTTTTTAAAATAATAACTGATTAAAAAATCAATAAACATAAAGGTTAAATGATTCCTAAAATATAAAATTATTTTAATTGTTTATAAATTTGCAAAGTATCTTATCAATTATAATTTAAACTGAGATAGCAATTAATATTTAGATAAAAGAATTTATACTTTTTGGGTCTGGTGAATCCCGATCAAGCACTGCATAGCGAGGTATTTCTATGCCTTCTGTTTCTAAGATCGAGTACACCCTCCGTCGATCCTAAAAAACACAACATAAGTATTATGGTTAGTTGGTGTTTCATAAAAATCACAGTTTATAGAAAACATTAACTCTATTTAAAATATTACAAAATATAATAAAATATTATGTAAAATGAAGGATCTCAAACAATGCAAAGGTCTAAGGCTACTTGCATTATTATCAATCAAGGTATTCAATACAAAATACATGTATGTCAAATTTAACTACCATACCTTCACCAAATGTTTCAAGGGATATCCTTCTGAAAATCCCAAATCGTATCCTATGCGATATAATTAACTATTATTCTTTGTTTTATGTTTAGTATCATTATAAGTCCTATCTGATCCTATTATTAATCATGGTTTTGATAATGACACTTGTTCCTCCCCTGCCAAAGATCTTCGCTTTTATAAAACTTTCCAGAGTTCTAAACTGATAAATTGAAACACGTAGTCACTTTTTTTTAAAGTTTTTGTTTATAAGTACACATTATTCTACACCTCGATGTTTGATTTTTAAAATTTCTCTAGGAACGATTTTTTTTATTCAAGCATGGACTATAAAAAAATAATTTCATATTTTGTTATTAAATTAAATTGTCTAAAGAGAAAGCGCTACGGACACAGTTAGAAACAATCTTCGAAGAACAAGACAATGAAAAAGAAAAACATCATCTGTAATTATGTAAAAGAAATCACTCAACTGAAAGAAACAACAAATCATCTAAACAAAAAGGTTCAAAACAGTAACTACGAAAAAAACTCAAGACAGTAGGCCTACAAAAAAAAATAAAATAAATAAAACATAGAAACTCAAACCAATTATAGCTTACCCAAAACTCCAAACACAACTGACACAGTTAAAACAACGTCAAGACAGGGTGGAAACCCAAATGAAGGCATTACATGCACACTTACAAAATCAAGACAGCCCAGACTTATATAACCTGTCACATGCACACAACTCTAAAGAAATAACACTACCACTATTTTCTGGATATGCCGCACAACATCATACAAGTCCAAATAAGATTGAAACAGGGAGAAGCAAGCAAACTCCAACGAAAAAAAAACAAACAAAATACAAACTGGGAGAGTCAGACAAACTCCGACAAAAAAACTGAACACGCCAACACATAAAACAACAAATCCCTTTATCTCCAACACAAATAATAATGAAAGTAAAAAGAGAAGGAACAACATGTTCAGCGTGTCATTGCAAGTCGCAAAACATAAAGAAAGAATGAACTCTGTGGAAGAGCTGACCCCCTCCACCTCAAAAGTGGAGACATCACATCCAATAAAACTTCAACTAAACTACAACATATTCAAACCCCTACATGCAAAAATAAAAGATGAAAATGAAGATCACGAAACTTTTTATGACAAAAATATTAACTTCTACAAAGAGCTTATACAAAACTATAAGTGTAACAATAGAACAGAAAATACCATAGCACCAAATTTAACAAAACCTAGTACTCATCTAGATATGTCTACCAGTACTGTCAATTCAGTGGACCTATCAATTCCTGAAAAAGAAATTTTTTTAGGCCACAAATCGCAAAACAAAAGAACTCTCTGACAGTACTTCACCAAAACATCAGGGGGCTAGCAAACAAAGTTAACAGACTAAACCATCTGCTAAACGAAAAGTCCCCTAGCCTTGTAGTTCTAACTGAACATGGTCTCGAACAAAAACAGATTGCTAACACTAATTTACAAGGCTACAACCTTATATCAGAATTCAGCAGAACACAACACAGAATGGGAGGTGTTGCTATTTACTGTAAGGAAAACCTAACAAATAATAAAACCCATTGAAATTAGACATTTATGTGATGAACTCATACTCGAAGCAGCAATGGCACACATCAAAATTGAGGGGAAGAATATATTTCTTCATGGAGACTATCGCCCACCAAGAGGAAACACAAGACATAGCCTAAACTTGTTGTCAAACATTCTAGACCATACCAAAGTGCAAAACAAACCCTTCTCAATAATGGATGACATAAACATTGATAATCTTAAAGAAAACAACCCTAATAGTCTGATGTTTGGCAATGAACTAACCATAAAAAACATGAGAAGGCTTCCCCTTCCAGCAACGCGTGTTAAAGCTCATACAAAATCTTCCATAGATTGTGTATGCACTAATATCAAAGAACAAGAAGCCACTGCAATCATCTTACAAACTGGCCTCTCTGATCATACTGCCCAACTTTGCAACCTTAATCTCAGCATAAGAAAAAACACAACTATAAGCTTCAATCGACAAACCAATAAAAAGAATCTTACAAATCTCAAGTCTATTCTCCTCAACAAAAACTGGGATCCTATCCAAAATGCCAAAAATACGGAAATAGCCTATAATAACTTCAATGATGTGTTACATATTGCGTGTATTGTATTGTGTTACAAGCCATACTGTCTACACGTAGACAAACTAAATCCAGAAAACCACAATAATGTTTACAACCACAACACTCGACACGCCTGCAGGTATGTTCTCCCACACCACCGAACTGCTCTTTACGAAAAAAAAAACCATCTTATGCGGGAAGAAAACTTAAAAATCGATTACCTGAAGACCTTCAATCCCTAATAGGAAAATCACTACAGAAACCTCTCCAAGACTTCCTTGTAAAGAGCAAACAGTTTTGAACGTGCCAGAGGTGAGTGAGTAGCCCAGCTCAGTGGCGAAGGCAGACAAGGGCGGCGAGTCTTCGGACCCTTTCCAGTCTGGCAGTATTAGGACCACGCAGGAGGCCTTAGAGGCCTTCGCACGTGAGTTTCAAACTCTGATGGACGAGGATGAAGAGTCTCTCATCCTCTCCACACCCTCCCTCCCCAGAGGTGCAAGCCCTGCAGGAATGCGTGGACTCACTGAATCTGGGGGAGAAGGGAAAGGACACGTCAGTGGCCCAGGATCCGGGGAAACCTGGACCTGGAACACTGACAGATCCTCTGGGGAAGAGAAATAGGCCCAGTGGGGCGGAGAAAAGGAGGAGGAGGAGGGCGAAAGCCGGAGATCTGGTGCCGGAGGCAACGGGGAACCAGACGGGCGCTGGGAGCGACCTACAGTGCACGTCAGGGAACCCTGCTGAGGCCCGGAAAACCGGTACTAAGCGTGGTAGGGACGATTCGTCGGACCAAGCAGGCTTAATAGCCTCCCCTACGGGAGAGGGGACCTAGGGAAAAACCCTAGGCCCCAGGGAACCACTCCTAAATCTTCAAAAGATGAGAAGCGCCCAAAGGCTTCCTATGCCAGAGTGGCAGAGGTTGGCCTGAGGGTGGCAATTGTAAGAGAGGATTTCCTTCTGATAAAAATGATCAGGAGGCACAGCTCTGGGATATACAGGTTGCCGTGGGCTCGGGGTGGACAGGCTCTTTGGTGGGGACTGGCTGCCGAGAATCCAAGACACGTACCTGTCGAAGGGTGCTGTCGTGGTGGTCTGCGAAGACCAGTCCACTGTAGACTGGGTGAAGACCATCACTCCTGTGATCAAGTTATGGGAGGGATCCGTACTGAAGGTAGTAGGTATGGATGCACTTCCTAGCTTCAAGAAGGTATTTCTCTGGGTCCCAGGTCCCCTGGCGAGTACAGAGACTTACCTGAAAAGATTTTCACACCTTAACCCAGGCCTCCAGACTGAGTTGTGGAGGACACTGGACCGCACCTTTCAGACACCTACGGGTGTCAGACTTGTGGTCACGGTGGACTCTGCCTCACTGAAGGTCATGGAGACTCAGCAGAGGAAGCTATACTGCGGAGTCGGCATGGCTACGGTCATGCTGCACGCAGGAAACTCCTCCCAATAAGATGATAAGAACTCTGATAGATGTAGGATTAGGGCTTGACTTTTTAGGCACTAACTCTCTCTGTTTGAGTTTCAGGGAAAGCTACCGTCTTGACGGTAGAGACAAGACTCTTCTTGGGCTACCCGGATTAAGAGGGGGACCGAGGACCAAGGTGCTGGAGTCGAGGAAATGGTAAGTTTTTTACAAGCCAACCTCAATCATAGTTTTGAGGCCTCTACTATACTAGCTAGAACTGTAAGAGATAGAGGGGTTAATGTTGCTCTGATTCAGGAACCGTGGATTCGGGATAACTGTATTAAGGGTCTTAACATTCCTATATATAAGCTCTACGGGGGATCGGGTGGGCTGAAACCGCGGGCGGCCATTTTGGTTGCAGGCGTAGATAGTTGGCTCATACTGGAATTCTGTGGGGGAGATGTGGTTGCAATGGTAATTAAACTGCAAGAGGTCAATGGCGTAAGGAGGAAACTGGTGGTTGCATCGGTATACCTCCCATACGATAGGACGATCCTCCCACCATCAAGAGAGATGGTGGCGTTGGTGGATTACTGCCGGAGTGGGAACCTTGAGCTAGTGGTCGGCTGCGACTCCAATTCTCACAATGAGGTTTGGGGAAGCAGTGACACGATCGAGAGGAGCCTTGCTCTTGCAGAATACCTGGGAGGTACCGACCTTTTGGTACTCAATAAGGGTAATCTCCCAACCTTTTCGAACATCATTAGGAGGGAGGTTATAGACATAACTATGGCCTCAGCCTCAATGTTTCATGATATTGGGGACTGGGAAGTTTCGCAGGAACCCTCGTTGTCGGACCACAGACACATCTGCTTTGTGCTTGAGGGCCAGACAACACTGAGGGTGTACAGGAATCCCAGACAGACAGACTGGGCCTCCTATGCGGTGGGATGTCTGACAGACTTGATCTAATTCCTAAATGCCAGATTCGATCTGGACAGGACCTAGAGGAGAGGGTGGCACTCCTTATGGAGGCCGTAATCACCTCTTATGAGAACAACTGCCCTTTGATTACACAAAGGGATGCTCGAAGCCGGAGATGGACTCAAGAATTAGAGGTCCATCGAAGGAGAACCAGAAGGCTCCTTAGCAAGGCCAACAGATCCGGTAGTGATGCTGACTGGCAGGCCTACTGGGAGTCCCAAAGAAATTACAGTCGAGTGGTTCGCAGATTCTCCAGAAAATCCTGGAGAGACTTATGTACCTCTATAGAGACGACCTCAGCGATGTCTAGGCTTCACAAAGTGTTGGCTAAGGACCCTGGGGGAGTACTGGGACCCCTCATTAAAGAGGATTGGGAGTGGACCAGATCAGAAGAAGAGACTTTGCAATTTTATTTGAGACTCACTTCCCGGGATCCCTCGAGGAACCAGGGGCGAGCCCCCCCCCCACTTTGGTGAGGCGGGTTTGCACTGGGGTCTCGCACGGGGACTGGAGTGAGGCAAAGAAGGTTGTCACAGATCAAAGGATTGAGTGGGCAGTTGAGTGCTTCGCCCCCTTCAAGAGTGCCGGGCCGGATGGCATCCTGCCTGTGCACTTGTAGAGGGGCCTGGAATCGTTCCTACCCCACCTGACTACAATATGTAGGGCTTCTTTGGCCTTGGGTTTTAACCCAAGGCTGTGGAGGACCGCAAAAGTGGTCTATATCCCCAAATCTGGAAGGGGTACACATTCCAGACCTAAAGATTTCAGACCGATCAGCCTCATGTCTTTTCTATTAAAGACATTGGAGAGGCTGGTCGATAGACATATGAGAGATGGGGTATTGAGAGATAACCCGCTCCATACAAATTAACACGCATACATGGCTGGGAGATCTGCGGAGTCAGCTCTTCACAGACTCGTCACGAGGGTTGAGGAGACAATCCGGCAGAAGGAGCTAGCCATGAGTGTTTTCACGGACATAGAGAGGGCAACAATGTCTCCCTGCAGTCTATGATCGCTGCTGTCGTTAGGACGGGCGTCAAGGGCATTATTGCCAGATGGATTGAAGCCTACCTACGCAGCAGAATGGTTAAGGTAACATTGAACGAAGCATCGATTCATATTTTAGTCGGAAGTGGCTGCCCCCAAGGGGGCGTCCTTTCCCCTCTTCTATGGTCCTTAGAATAGAATAGAATAGAATAGAATAGAATAGAATAGAATAGAATATAGAATAGAATATTTTTTATTGTCAATAAATATTTCACAAAATACATTGACTCGTCACATCTACAACTATTTACAAATCAAAATCTCTTGCAGTCCATTGTTTATCCTCAAACTCCTCCAATGAATAAAATGCATTTTTACAAACAAATCTTTTTAGTCTTAATTTAAAAATGCTATCTCTTTATTGTCTAATGTCTATTGGTATTCTATTGTACAATTTACTTGCTAGAGTTAGTGGTTTTTTAGCAGACTTAGCCAGTCTTACCTGTGGTAAATTGATAAGGTCTCTAGATCGGGTATTGTAATTGTGAATGTCACCCCTGCACTCTATTCTATCAAGGTTAGCCCTAAGATGCATGATACTTTGGTAAATGAACAAAGAATATAAAGTTAGAATTTTTGTACCTTTAAAAAGTTCTCTGCAGTGATCAAACTTATCCGATCCTGTAATTATTCTGATAGCTTTTTTTTGGATAATAAAAACTTCTTGAGAGTAGGGAGATGAACCCCAAACAATCAGGCCGTAATTTATGTGACAGTGAAAAAGTCCGTAATAAGCCTGTATTAGAGCATCCGTTTCAAGCTCTCCGCATAATCGTTTCAGTGCAAATATACTTGAGCTTAGTCTTTTTTTAAGTTCGATTATATGTTGATGCCAATTTAGAGTTGAATCAAATATTAAACCCAGAAATTTTGAATTTTGATTGTTGAGTTTTTCCGGATGATTTCTAAGACCGAACATCATAGTACTGGTTTTGTCTTTGTTTAATATTAGGTTGTTATCCAAAAGCCAGTTTCCAGCTAAATCTAGATTAAATTTAGACTCCTCTTTTAGTTGATCGTAATCAGAATTCCTTGTAAGAATTGTCGTATCGTCTGCATAAAGTATAGTCTGCGCAGGTAAATTTACAGGTAGGTCATTAACAGCAACTAAAAATAAGAGAGGTCCAAGAACGGAACCCTGGGGAACACCGGCAGTCAACGCTTTACAGCAAGAATTTCCAGTTTCTGTGTGCACGTATTGATTTCTGTTGAGGAGATATGAATTGAAAAGTTTTAATGCAGTTCCTGTGATTTTGTAATGCTTTAATTTTTCCAATAGTATACCATGCTGTACTCGGTCGAAGGCCTTGCTGAGATCACAGAAAGTGATCGCAGCAAGGTCTCCACCTTCGTAGCTATCGAGAATTTTGTTGACTAAGGAAACGATCGCATCTGTTGTAGATAGTCCTTTACGGAAGCCAAATTGTTCTTTACATATTAGTTTATTGCTTTCTAAGTAATACATCAGCTGCTTTCCTATTATTACCTCAATAACTTTTGACAACACGGGGACTATGGCTACTGGTCTAAAATTACCTATTTGATCCCGGCTACCTTTTTTAAAAATGGGATGCACTATTGCAGTTTTCAATATATCAGGAAATACGCCTTGTCTGATACTGGCGTTAATTAATAGTGTTAGTGGTGTTACAAAATTGTCTATTGATTCCTTAATCAATAAGTTGGTTAACCCAAAATGATCTTTACTTTTCTTGCAAGCCAATTCTTTTACTACTTTAGTAACATCTTCTTCTTTTACCAAGCTAAATTTAAAATCTGCTACATTTTCGGATACAATATTATTTGATAAATAAACACTAAAGCTATTTACATGGGTTACAATGTCATTATTGCCAACATTTATGAAAAAATCATTAAACTCATCTGGGGTAAAATTGTTTTTAGTTGCCTTGTTACAATGCTTTTTCTTAATATTAACAATGTTCCAAAAAGTTTTGGTTTTATTCTGTGAGTCACGGATCAGATCTGCATTGGCCTGCTTTTTAGCTTGTTTTATCTTTGACCTGTACTCGGTTTTTTTAATCTTGTATTCATCTTTGTAAAATGCAATACCTGTTGATTTGTAAAGATTATACAACATGTCCAATCTATCCTTTAAAATTCCTAACTCCGAGTTGTACCAACTTGTTTTTGTGCTCTTTCTAGGTTTAAATTTGTTTGATTTTGATTTTATAAAACATAATTTATAATAATAATCTATTGTATCTAAAAGTTTTTGAAAACTTAGATTAACATCTTGTACTGCCATTGTCACATCTCGCCAACTTTCCTTATTTAAATAATATTTAAATTCTCGTATACTATTAGAATTAATTTTTGTTACTAATGTATTATTGACATTTATTTGAAATGTATCATTTTTTGTTTGTGAATTGAAAGAAAATATTTGACCAAGGTGATCACTTATATGCCTGTTAACTACAGTGGATGTAAAATCTGTAGATAGAGAGGTGAAGATATTGTCAAGGCAGTTCCATCCACGAGTAGGTTCAAAAATTGTCATTTCTAATCCATACATCATGAAAAGGTTCACAATATTCTCTCTATTTTGATTTTGAGTTAGAAAATTAATGTTGAAATCACCACAAACAATAGACAACTTATCTAAGCGAGTGATATAGCTTAACATTCTTTCTATTGTTGATAAAAATAAATGAATATCTCCATTGGGACTTCTGTAGACAGTAACTAGAACTATGTTTAAATTTAATATTTCTACACTTGCCAATTCACAATCTATTTCAATTGACATATTATTTATTTTGTTCATCACCCTAAACTTAGAACAATCAAATTTAGTGAAAATTGCAGCACCTCCATGTACCCTATTAGTACGACAAAAGCTAGTAGCCAGATGTAACTCGTTATTTATTACATATTGTTCTATTTCCTCTTGGACCATCCAATGTTCAGTTATACATAAAAAATCTATGTTTAATTCGTGAACAGTGTTATCTAATAGAGCTATTTTGTTAAAAAGACTTTGACAATTTTGGTGGTAGATCTGTAATTTAGTTTTTTGATTTTTAAGTGTTGAATTTTTTCTATCATCTATTGTAATTAAATTATTAGACTTATCCTGATTCATACTAAAAAACTGTCGTTTACATTAGGAGGAGTTTGGGTCTTAGATTCGTTGGTTGAGGGTTCGGCAGTCGACGGTGTAGGTGAGACGTTGATTGTGGATGTCCTAGCTGGTTGTTGATCCTGGTCTACTGGTGAAGCGTCAGGAAGTGTGTCAATGAAGGTGTGATTATGTTCAGTTGGTTTGGGCTGCTTATTGTTTAAATGTGTTCCAGCCACCGCATTACAAATAAGTTTTGCTAGCCATGATTTCCCTCTTCTATTGAAGTGCATGCCGTGCCTGGTGTGTAGGTGTTGTCCAGCTTTACTAGCTTCAACAAAGGTAACATTCGTATTCAAGTGACATAATGCTTTCAGGGTACTATTTGTTTTCTCTATCTCCTTATTCACACAGGACCACTTTGGCAAATCATATCTGAGGGGTAGATCAACCAAAATAATTTTTGTCTTACTATACTTTGTTATTGTTTTACTTATTGTCTCAATGGCAAGGTGAGCTTCATTACATGATACATCATTTGATCCACAGGCTATTAATAAAATATCATCTGTGCTAAGATTTACACCATCAATATTGAGATAATTTAAAACCTGATTTGCCCGTCCTCCCGGGTACACAAAGCCTACTGCTTCATGAGACTTAAGATGCTGATTGATAAGCCGTGACAGGTCCCTACCATGACTATCTGCACATAGGAGTATTCTATTTAAAGGAGAGTCTGTAGATACAACAGGATCACTATTTATTGAAGTGTCTTCGGAGTTAAGTATAGAGAAACGGTTATTATTTTCAAAACAAATAGATTTAGTGACATGTTGGGGTTGTTTTGATTGAGATTGATGGACTGTTTTGGACCTAGTATCCTGGACTGGAGGGAAACAATGCATGCAACCTATATTAGCCTTGGTGGTTGCTGACCTACTAAGGGCACTGAACGGGATAGGGGTATAAGCTCAGGCATACGCGGACGATGTGTGTATACTGGGCGTTGATAAGTTTGCCAGGACGGTGTCGGACATCGTCCAGGCTGCCTTGAGATATCTAGGAAGGTGGTGTAGGGACAAGGGGCTCTCTGTTAATCCTAACAAGACAGAACTTGTACTTTTAACTAGGAAGAAGAGGCTGGATGGCCTATACATGCCCACCATGGGAAATATGGAGCTAAGAGCTACAGGGTCGGTTAAGTATCTGGGGGTTATCCTAGAGGCTAAACTGAACTGGCTCAAGCACCTTCAGGAGAAAGCCAGGAAGTTCCGAATGGCTTTTTGGGCTTGTCGGAGGGCCATTGGGACAACGTGTGGTCTTAAACCAAAGATGGTTTACTGGCTATACACAAGTGTACTTCGGCCCTCCTTATATTATGCGGCAGTTGTCTGGTGGCCGGCCATGACACAGAACAGTGCAAGGCTAACATTTGACAGATGTCAGAGAATGGCGTGCCTGGGAATTACAGGCGCAATTAGAACAAACCCAATGGCGGCAATTGAGGTCCTCACTGGGCTCCGCCTAATGGACCTGTTTGTAAAAGGGGAGGCTTGTAAAGAGGCCTTTAGGATAAGGACGACTGGTGGCTGGTTGCCTGGCCAACCAGGACTCCACGGGGAAATACTATCTAGGGACATTGGTCAGGACCCGTTGCTTTCGATGGGAACAGACTTAATGAT
Source organism: Stictocephala bisonia (assembly GCA_035578905.1). Lineage (NCBI taxonomy): Eukaryota > Metazoa > Arthropoda > Insecta > Hemiptera > Membracidae > Stictocephala > Stictocephala bisonia. The sequence continues at coordinate 95,072 of JAQJVL010000805.1, forward strand.
ACCTAGGTAGAGAATTGACAGGCAGGTCAGGGCCTTCCTTCCAAGTAGAGATAAGTGGATAGGGAGTACTGAGCCTGCACAAGTCAAAGGAAGCGTCTGGTATACAGACGGCTCACTTACAGAAGGAGGCGCGGGTGCTGGGGTGTACGGGAGGGGGGCATGGAAAATTCTGTCTGTACCTCTAGGGGCCCATGCTACCGTCTTCCAGGCGGAAGTGATGGCTATCATGACAGCCACACAAGAAGAAATGCGTCTAGGTGGCTTCAGAGGAGTAGTTTCAATCTGCTCGGAGAGCCAGGCGGCAATAAAGGCAATCATGGCACCACGTACCAGCTCTAAGTTGGTATGGGAGTACAGGGGATCCTGGAGACTCTTTGCCAGCGTAAACAGGTGAGACTCATATGGGTCGCTGGGCATGCTGGTATTGATGGAAATGAGAGAGCCGATGCACTGGCTAGGAGAGGGGCAAAGTGCCCTCTGCTGGGGCCGGAGCCGGCTCTTGGTATTCCTTTTCAAAAGGTAAAAGGAAGAATTGACAGGTGGACCTCTGAGGAACACGATGGCAGATGGAGGACCGAGTCCAGGATCAGGCAGTATCGTGCACTTATCCAAGGACCGGATCGCAGGTACAGCAGAGATCTGCTGAGCTGTAATCGGGCCAAGGTGAGGGCGGTTACGGGAATGCTGACCGGACATAATCTTCTTTACAGACATATGAAGATAATGGGCCTAACAGAAGACTCCACATGTAGGCTTTGTGAGGAGGATGAGGAGAGCTCCATACACATCTTTTGTCATTTTGGAGCTCTCTCATCTCTTAGGCATAGGACTCTTGGTGCCGCTTTTCTGGAACCAGAGGATATTAGAAGGGCTACACTCGGGGAGATCATGTCCTTCACAAGGGGGACTGGTCTCTTGTGACACTGTCGTAAGGCTCGGGGCGCAAAGGGCCATAGAGTCTAGGCGTGGTGGGCTTGGTGACAGGACCACAACCCAGTGTATCTAATCTAATTTAATCCTCGTAAAGAACCCTTTCTACAGCATAGAGGAGTTCCTAGAAGCTGAAAACACCTAACCTACTGAATTGTATTTATGACCATATTGCTGTACTTGATATTCATGTAATAAAGATCTTTAGATTTGATTTGATCATCAGGATCCAAATTGCCACGAGAGCGCCACTAATAGCTCTCATGACCCTATTAAGTTGGTCATCAATCGCTTTTGTATAGGCGCTATTTAACCATACAGGAGTATTGTATTCAGCAGCTGAATAAACCAGTGACAAAGCAGTAGTATACAGGATGTGTGCGTTGGCTCCCCAAGTTGTTCCAGCAATATGATGCAGTACATTTTCCCTGGTTTTAATTTTAGCTGCTGTTTTTTGAAGATGGCTTTTAAACGTCAGCAATCGATCTAACGTTACTCCCAGGTACTGTGGATGTGATCGTTGTTCTTGAGTTTTACATCATTTAGAAAGAAATTTGATTTTCGATCAGCTAGTCCAGGGGTTCTTAAACTTTTCAGGCCGAGCCCCCCCACCACCTTGACATACTATAGACTAGCTGTGCGTAGAGTACCATATATTGTGCATAGTGTTATGGATACAAAGCACGAATTTTATAATGTGGTTGTATTTACTTCAACTTTGTCATTAAATTACATTATAAATCATTTTGTGTAGGATCCTGTATATGTAACGACAATAGCATTACAAGCCCTAAATCGTAGACTATAGGGATAATCCATATTTATTTTAAACACAAACGGTCTGTACTATTCAATATATAATTCCTAATTTGTTTTATTTTTCTGACTTACTAATTCAGTATTCATTTTACCCAGTTTCTCCCCCCCCCCCCCCCAATAGTCTTCACGCCCTTCCTGGGGGTCACCCTCACAGTTTGAGAACTCCTGAGCTAGTCGATTCTTAGGTGGAAGCGGGCTACTTCGGTTTTTTATGCGTTAGGATTCAGCTTCCAGGTTCTAAAATATTCTTCAAGGATTGCAAGATCATTTGTGAGTGTTTCTTCAGTAGCTGTGAAGTGCTTGTGTTGATAAGCTAAAGTAATATCGTCTAAAGTAATTATTCATAAATAAATAATTATTTTATAAAATAATAAACTATGATTATAGAATAACTATGGTATAATTAATAATATTTCTTTTTTTTCGTTTTGAATGTAAAGGCCACGACACAGACGATGTGTGATGTGGGTCTAATATCGACCACTGCAACTGCCAATGTGACGATTTTAGGTTCAGCATGCCCGAAAGCATCCTTCCTCCTAAGCACACTCCACCTCGCAACGCTCTACACAAGTTATTACAAATTGAAGAGCGTGAGAAAAAAGGGGACTGAAAAAGAAAAGAATGCAGGATATGTTACAAGACTGAAAAAAAGAGGAAAATGACTACACGTAAGTGTTTTGTATGTCCAGGGAAAAAAGGTCTTTGTGCTGCCAATTGTATTGACAACTTTCATAAAGACCAACACTAAAACAAAGTTCTTGAAGAAAAAATTATGAATATTATGTATATACCTATTTTGTGACTGATTTTTTTTACAAAATATGTACTTTTAGTGCTTATATATCTTTTGAGTGTATTTTAAATGTGTCTCGTGCAAGAATATAGTGACACTAACGTTTCTGGGTCTCTAAACTCGCCCCAGTGCTCACCACGCGGATCCGCAGGGCAACATTATACATCACCTACTCCGCCATTTTGGATCAAAGATGTTTTCTACCATCATAAACTTCCTTCTAATAGTATATGGTAAGATTTTAAACGTTAAATGAATTTCAGTTTCTGAAGTTGTTTTTAACTTCTCAGCAGTAGTCAATGTGTTAATTTTCAATATCACCAAAAGGGGATTACTTGTTAACTTTTTTTAATTCTTCCAATTCGAAGCCTTCTAGGAATACCGACCAAGTTCCTAGCCTCAATGGAATCATGGGATGTGGGCTAAATTGCTGGATGATATTTTGTTTGTTCAACTGTTTAAATTTAGAGTTTAATAGTCTTTCTATCTGGTTAATTTTTTGGTTTTGACCACATTGCAAATTTTCTTATTTTGAGCTCTTGATTTTGTCATTTGAATATTTTTCTTACTTAGAATTTTGGTTTATGAGCCTTCTGCAGATAGACGTTACGGTTCTATATTAATATGTTGTTATTGTAATTTGATTGTAATTATTTTTCTTGTGGCCTTCTGCCTGGTTTTAAATTATTTTTCTACAATAAATTGTCTTGTTTCCGCTCATTTACTGAGTTATGCTTTAACTCTCCAAGTCCCACCCATGAGCCTATCCCATTCTGGACTTGAGCCATCCCCCGTTTCAGCTTGACTTTCTTTTTTGGTGGGTGCAGGATGGGTCTCAATACTGCTGGATTTCTTCTGTTGTTTTCATGTTTATATTATTTTATTTTTAAATCAAACATAAATAGCAAAATTATAAATTACAGGTAAACCCTAGATACAATCACAAACATTGACATACAATCCCATATTGATACAAAAGAAAGGAACTAATTTATAGCTGTGAGATAGCAATAGTAAAGTTTAAGGTTGTTACCGATGCAATAAAAAGTTGATATTAGAAATCATAATAACAGAGCATTCATGTCCACAGATTACACTAAAAAATCTGGTAGTAAATGGCAAAATGATTAATAGGTTGAGGAAAAGTAAACAAACAGAGATGGATAGGATTATACATGAAACTATTGAGAAATAATTACATTCCAATGGATATTTTTAAAATAATAAGGGAAGTACTTTGCTTGGAACCGAACTGAGATTGAGAAAGACTTACAGATTTAGATTAGGAAGTATTAGAGGAATAGATTGAGGTGAAGTGCCCAGCATTGAGAGTAGAGATGGTATAATAGCTGGAGAAACCACAGCTGTACTTCATTCTATAGAGGTTAACCTCCAATTTATTATGAAATATATATTGAGGTATTTAACACATTCGCTGCGTTATGACATAGATAAACATCATAGAGGGGGGCGCACAGGCTGATGACATATATCTACATCATTCAACAAAGGCAACCATTTTGTGTCAGTAGGAGGCCAGCATTGCACAAGAAACTATAGATCATCATAGCTTGGTCAGTATGCAGTAAACAACATTTTATTCCAGTAGTTTTGGCTTGGTGTTTTTACTTTTGTCTGTGTATTGTATGGTATATTACAGTGTATTTATTTCTTTTTTTTTCTGGAGATGATATTTAGGTTATTTTTAATGTTTATAACATGGCTGGACCCTCGTGAGGGTTTTTTTTGACAGAATATGAGTTCTAGTAAGTCAGATTTGTCTATTACGACTTCTGATGAAGAATAAATGGACTGGAATGAACTGGTGGGTTGAGTAGGATTAAATATGTTTAATATTAAATATATGAACTAAAAATACTTTATGAATTATATATCAATCAATTTTACCTGCTAAAATGTTGAAATATATAAGCCTTGGCAAGGTAGCTCCTCACCGTGCGTTGCGCCACACTATGTGACTTTGTTAAACTGCTGTGTTAAACTGTATATTTTTATTTATTGCATAAATACAACAATACATGATGGTACAATACATGATGGTTAATTTTGAAGTAAGAATCATTTGTGTGATACAACTGCACAAACAATGAGCATTTAACATTCTTCAATAGATACACCTCACATTCACAATATGTCAACAACAAAATAATGACATGTCAGCTAAGTACAAATAAATAACATTTATTAACAAAAGTGCAATATCTTCTAACAATCTAAATGACTTATACATAAGTCAAAACAACATCACTCTGTGTACATACAAAATATTTACAATCGTCTAACCACACTAAAGAAAAAAAATATAAAAACCAGGCAGGCAGACAGGACCATGTACAAGCAAACAGATGGACCTGTTTAATTACCTGTATATCAAACTGCATATCTAGATTGTTGATGATGAATGGATTGCGCAGCATGGAGTACTGAATAGCTTTCTCCAGAGGAAACCCCTTGGAGTGAAAGGAAATAAGACAATCACACATCGGCCATTCTTCTACTGGTTTCTGTAACACAATGCCAGACAAGTGAGAAAAGAAGTATGGAAAGTTCATGTTTTCTAGTTTAAGGAAATCATCTAACATTAACTAGATTATTATCTACTTTATTACATTCTCACCATCTAGATTAAAATTAAGTTCATTATTTGTGATAAAGAAAATACACTAGATACCTATCCCTAATTATAATCCCACAGAATTTGACATTATCAAATGCACATAAGACTGTCAACATTTTTTTATCAAAAATATATTTCAAATTGAACCTATTCATCATAAATGAAAAATATTTGATAAGTTAATGATGAAAACTATTTTTGAGTTGTAGAATTAAAAATAGTTGTAAGTTTACAAAGGATTATAATAATAATACTCTTTATTTGTCCCAGGAATGTATACATACATCACTGACAATGTCACAGATTACTACTGCATCAATATTTACCACAGGATTTAATAGAAACATTACAGTTATATAATTCAAGTATGATGACTAAAACATTTTTAAACAAAGCAAGCAGAGTTTCTTCTACTTAGATGAGATTAGCACAAAACCAAATAAAATTAAAAATCCATATAACTTTATATTTCGTGCTAAAAAAAATGTAAATTATAAAATATAGTGTGTAAAAGCCATAGATTATATTTATTTTTTTATGTTTTGAATGGATATAAATTAGTATTTATATGAAGTTATATATTTTCAAAGAAATACATTGTGGCAATTAAGTAATTTACTCAAACATGAAAAATTAATATCAGTATTTGTTTTGTTGCAGTTATTGTAAGTGTGAATAGAATGCCTAAAATTCAATACATTTTTATTTTTAAATACATAATGAGATAAATATACACAAATTAACTATTGTTTTAAATTGTAAATCAATGAACAGAGGTTTACAGTGCTCTCTATGGTTAATCAGCATTTTTTTAATGGTTCTGATTAACCTATTTTTGCAGTTTTATCGTTTTTTCAATGTACGTACACATATGAGTTTTGTCCTCATGAACTATGTTGGTGTGCTGATTTCCAGTTACAAATTTATAAATAAAATGTACAAATTATAAATAAAATAAAAATAAAAAATGTATTGAGTTACAAACTCAATACATTTTTTATATATTTCTCTAACTGGTTCTTGGTTTGAATGGGTAACATCACTACTTTGTTGCCACCAGCAATATCGATTACAATGTCATCACTAATGGCATAAATATTGTTCAGGATGTAATCCACTGTTGCACCTGAGTTCGCACAGGTAAATGTTTTAATAGTAGGGGCCTAGAAGGTTGCCGAGTAAATTAACGCTCAATATTAACGCTGTCTGCAAGTATATAAGTCTTTTTCTTACTTTTTAATGCCAGGTTTGCTCCATCTGTTCTTGATGTTTTAGCCTCAGTATAGACATTTGCATTAACTTTCTTCTATTAGGCAGAGTAGTTTTCAGTTTCATTGTTCGTTTATTTATTTATTTTTTTTTTTTTTTTTTTTTTTTTTGCTTACATGGCTGTTGCTAAGATTGTATCACAGATTGGACTGACATATAAGATGAATTGCAAGAGTCCTATTATGTAGAGTTTGGATACAAAATATTCATTAAGTAAAGTTGTTGCTGATGTTTTTAAAATTTGACCATTTGTACATTGCCACTTGTGTAAGTAATTAAACATGTCATGGGTTTTGCATGAATTGAATTTTTAAGAACCTTTATTTAATAGGCCTACTGTCAATTTTTTTCCAAGGCATGGATAAATTATTAAAACTATGATTTTTCATGCTCATTTGTAGGGTATGCTCAACCCCTAGTGTCAAATACTGCAATTGTACGAGTTGTTCTTGCAGAAAGCCTCAACAATTTTAAAGTCATAACAAATCCCTGGTATAAGAGACTTTAAGCAATAGTCAAAGTTTAATATATATTTTTCAGTGGTATAGTGTCATAGTAACAAAAACTTTATAAATTCTCTTGATAATTAAGTTAAATCCAGTGTGTCCCATTTACTTTCTCAGTCAGTTGAATCATTTAATGAAATAGATATGACATTCTTCTCAGTTAATTTAAAAAATCTAGGAGTTGATAACAAATTATTGATGTTTGAGGATGTATATAAATTACTCTAAAGCAGGAAACTGCTTATTTTTTTGACTTTTCAATGATTGTCATTTTTGGTGATGGTCAAGAGATTGAGGCCAATTTATTAAAAATATACTACTGTTTTTCAGATATATATGCAGTCTTATTCTACAGGACCTACAATATACTTGTTACCCTAAAGCAGGAAAAAGTTGTTCACATTTAATGATTTTTCAAAGATTGTCATTTATGCTGACGGTGCAAAGGTAAGAGTTTGACAAATTTACTCAATAATGTGCTGACTTTTATTTAAGCGAAGTATGCAGTTTTATTACACAGGACATGCCCTATCCAATAGTATATATATCATTTAAAATCAGGAAATGGTTATTTATCCTTCTTTGATTTTTCAAATATTGTCATTTTTGGTGACGGTTCAGAGGTTGAGGCCAATTTACTTAAAAACAGTGGTGAGTGTTTGTGAGATCGCCAGATCTCACTGCAATCGGCTATCTAACACTCGCTCGTATGCACCGCTTCATTTATTCAATGCACTATGGAATCGCAACAGGACCAATCGCAGCAATCGGGTTTTTGCGATTCTCGCTCGTGTGCACCGGGCCTAAGATCATCTTCCCTTACGTAAGAGTATGCCCAAGTAAAATTATTTATGGTATTGATCAGTGTAATGGAGTAATGGAGCAGATAAAAATAAATTAAGCTCTGATAATTTTGCTAAGCTTAGCCCCTGAGAGTTATATTGCATAATTAGCTCTGTGTTTTTACAGTATGGAAGTTTTAATTGTTGGCAAAAATTGAAGCTTGTTTACTTGATACATTTTTAAAACTAGGATATTTATATACATTATTAAATGAGCAGATACAAAAACTTTGTCAAGATTGCCTAGTTTATAGGTACATTCTTAGTTAACCCTTTCAGTGCCAGACATTTTTTTTAAAAATGTCCCTATGTTGCCGGGCATTTTTTCACTAGGTTTACCTTATGTTGCCGGGCAATTTTAAGCAGTTTTGCAAGCTATTTAAAAAAAAATCACAACTAATTTATTTATCAAGGTAAAACAATGATTTTTTTTTATTTTCCAAAAGGTATGCACAACACCATAAAACAACAGAAATCATATAATATTATGGTTAACACTATATAAAAATATATATACTTACCAATTTCTTTTTTTTTTTTTTTTTTTTTTAATCCAAAAAGAATGCCTTTTAACCATGATGAAAAAAAATCTGTTTGTTATAGATGTGCACTTCACTAATTAAAACAATCATTTAAGAATATAAATACATATTTTCAGGTCCATAGCTTCAAAAATAAGTAATTGGTTCACATTTTTGTAAATTCTGGCGCATTTCAGTTTTTCACTACAATAACCGGTAATACATGAGGATATTCTATTATTGATTTCCATCCAAATAAGTTCAATGAAGTTCATACATGTTGCATAATATTATATAATTAATAGTAAAAAAAATGAACTAGGCTAACATATTTACAATTTTTATGACAAATAAAAAAAAAATTAAAATATTTTTAGCAATGGTGTTTGCTAAGGCACTTGTTATGTAAGCCTTTCTTACATTTACTGCACATGAAAGTGGACTTCTTCCTTTTGCCACCTTTGCCACCACACTGCTAACACAGCAATTTTTTTCACGGTCATCAGGAATTTTTTGAATTGGAGGAATGGTTCTGTCAGCATCGCCACCACCCCTTGAAAGCCGGGTTGGAGTTAAGTCTGCTAGATCACTTACATTGGGTCTATTTTCTTGCATAGATAACCAGTCCTTTGATAATTCCTCAATAACTGAAATAGTGTAGTCTAATCTGCTTAAAGGTTTGTCTGTGTTCATTTTATAGAGTAAAAAATAGTTCAGTACCATGCGGCCAAAAATGTTAAATGTTACTTTCTTCCACGATTTTAAATTTTTCCTATCATCAAGATACTGGTAGAGCATCTGGTCAGAGCCATCTACTCCTCCCATATTATCATTATAATTTCCTATCACCTTTGGCTTAGTAGTTACACGGACTGTTGTTCCCCTTGATTTAGACCTACGCTCATATTCGGCTTTTCCATCGGTTGTAAGTACCAAGACCTGGTTTTTCTGGGACAATTTCTCCCTGTAGCCTAGCAAAAGCATATTATTTTTCCTAGCATACTTCAGCTCACCAACTCTAAACTTAGGCTTCATAACATCAGGAATTCCCTTTCTATTTTTCCTCAAAGTACCAGTCAAAAAAGTCAGCTTAGAGTACAAAAGCTTTGCTAATTTCATACTCGTAAAGAAATTATCAACGAATATGTGATATCTTTTATTTAACAAGTTTGTCATTTCAAGCAATTTAACTACTACATAGTACCCAAGGCCATTTTCTTTAATTAGTCTTTTGGTTTCTTCATCTCTTGCCCCCTTGTACACAAAAAAAGAAAGACAGTAATGTGACAATGAATCGCAAACAGACCAAAGTTTTACCCCCCAGCGATGTGTTTTCTTTGGCATGTATTGCAAAAGCTGAGAATGACCCTTTGTGCTGACCATGCTCTCATCAATAGCAATGTTTTTTCCTGGAGTGAAATGAAATTTTGAAACCAAGTTATAATGGTCAATTAAAGGTTGGAATCGTGCACACGGGTCATAATCAATTTGCCTAGGTTTGGGTAGGTTGGTTGAATCTGTTACATGAAAAAACTGAAGGATGGCTTGAAGTTCTAGACCAGTACATGTATATTGTAGGCTTTGGGTTTAGGCCCATATTTACAAGCACTGTAATAAAAGCTAGTATTTCCAATCGGGTAACAGGTCTCCACAATTTTGACCTACTATATTCTTTCAGCCGATGCCTATTATCAGTAATAAACTTGTCAGCATATTTATTAGTAGCCTTAACAAATTTATCAAGCAGGGCATGTGTGAAGAATAACATGAAGTAGGAAACGGGAGGTGAATTTTGGGGTGGACAATGTTTTGGTCCAGGTAAATCTGCAAAGGAAAATTTGTGATTGTAAGGTACATCATTTTCTTCAGTAACATTGGTCCAACCTGTACCATCTTCTGAATTACTGTCTGAGCAGTCAGAACCTGATAAGTTTTGCCTAACAATCCTGGGTCTACCTCTAGGCCTAGGCCTGGGAGCTGGTCTATCACTTACCTCATCATCAGAAGAATCAGATAACATTTGACTTGTACCGGGTTGGATATTTAAGGTAGGTATCTCCAAATCATCCTCAGGTTCATAATTTGGGTCCAAATCAGTGTCATCATCAAAAAGTGGGCTATCATTATCATTGTTTACAGACGAAACATCACTGACAAAACTGTCATCTAAATACTCATCCTCTATCACTCTCCTAATAGTGTTTTCACTAATAGGAGATCTTGACCGATCCATGTTAACAAAATGCGCAATAAATTACTACAAAACATATACAAATAACCTAACATAACCCCCACACAACATAAACAGCAGAGGTAAAGATGTGATGCAGAATAACAATGACGTTGGGTCAGACAGCTGACCGAGAGCGCTGCTGACTTGATCACGTTGTGATGTGTTTATTATTATTTTTATATACTGAATGTACACAGTTAAATGCTATATAAATATTGAAAACGGATAAAGAATATTATTCTTAATACTATTGTTAAAGTTTCAAAGCTAAAAATGATTATATTTATTTTTTACGATTTTTTTACGAAACGTCCGTGAAAACCGGACGTTGGCACTACGCGACCACCTATAAACGTCCGGGTCCTACCTGACGTTGGCACTTTGTGAACAGTTAAAAAACGTCCGGGTACCCGGACGTTGGCACTGAAAGGGTTAAACTATATTCTAAATGACCAATCTTGATGTTTGACACACAACTCTGCTTTCTTACAACACTCACATCACTCACTGGCATTGACAATTCAACTTTGTTGAACCCAAGAATCAGAATCAGAAATCTTTATTGTCCTTAAGCAATTACACACATGCAATAGACAAAGTCAATCAAGAATCAAGAATCAAGAAACTTTATTACCATTGGTCATATTACATGAAATAGGCAACGTCAATGAGTATACAATTCTATGATACAAAATGATTAAATCTAAGCATAATTCCATAGATTAAAAAAACCAAGAACAACAAATATTACAAATTATCCTACTGTAGAGAGCATATATTAAGGGCTACAGATTATCCAAAGAGTGTTCCAAAAATTCATGTATACTGTAGAAAGGGTTTTCAATGAGCCAGCTATTTAATTTAGATTTAAATTGTTTGAGTGGCAAATTTACTAAATAATCTGGTAGCTTATTAAAAAAACGAATAGTGTTTACCTTATGAGAATTACCTGTCAAAGCCAATCTATGTTGTGGGACATCAATTTTGTTCTTTCCTCTGGTGTTGTATTTATGTGTTTTTTTAGTGTAGATTAAAATGTGGAATATATAGAGGTTTATGATAGTCATTATTTTCATTTCCCTGAACAATGGACGGCAGTGCTCCGTTGGTGCCACCCCGCACATGATTCGAATTACTTTTTTTGGGTGAGTAATATTTTGCTTGTGTGTGGAGAATGGCCCCAGAGAATCAAGCCATACGCTATATGCGATTGGAAGAGACCAAAATATGTCATCCTTAAATAATCAAAAGAGACAAATTTTTTTAATTTCCAGAATAAATATGAGACTCTACTAATTTTTTGTGTAATGTTATTTATATGCTATGCCCAGTTCAGTTTTTTATTTATCAGTAAACCTAGTAATTTTACTGATTGATCATTTGAGTTTTGAGAAAGACTTAAAAGAATGCGTTGGGTTTTTTCAATATTGCAAGGCAATTCATTAGTAGCAAACCAGTTAAGGGATATCATTTCAGCATTTTGCATCTTTAAATCCAGTGTGATGGGACTTCTGTCAGACATCATAAGAGTTGTATCATCAGCGTAGACCACTGCATCCACATCGCCAGATATCATTGATATAAACTATGAAAAGGAATGGTCCAAGTACTGAACCCTGGGGGACACCCACGGATGCACGACCAACCGAGGACAATTTACCCTTGACCGTCACATATTGAGTTCTATTGGATAGATAAGATTCTAAAATTTTAATTGAATTATGGGTGCTACCATAGTATTTTAATTTGCCTAAAAGTTTGTCAAAAGGTACACAATCAAAGGCCTTGCTTAGATCAAACAAAGTGAGTGCCAATGATTCATTACTTTCAAAAGATAACAAGGCTTTATCAATTACTCTCATGACTGCAGTGGTGGTGGACCTTTGTTCTCTAAAGCCAAACTGATGATCAACAAGTAAATTTAAAGAATTGAAATGTTTACTAATTTGTTGATAGATGAGCGATTCAAATATTTTGGAAAAAAACGGAACTATGGATATGGGACGGTAATTTTGAGGCAATTGTTTGTCTCCTTTCTTAAAAACAGGAAAAACTTTACTTACTTTTAGCAGATCAGAAAAATATCCCACCTTAAGACATTCAGTAAATATAAAAGCAAGCGAGTTAGAAATCAGATGTATAATTTTTTTAATAATAAAATTAGAAAACCAGTAAAAATCCATAGTTTTAGAGTTTGAGAATTTGGCTACAACTGTAAGTACCTGTTCCGGGCTGATAGCGTCCCATTGAAAGGGTGGAGCCCCAGGTTTCACACCAGCTATACAATCAGCTTGAGTAGCCGGTGTAGGGATTCCTCTCTTTAACTCCTGAGCACAGTTCAGAAAATAAGAATTTAATTGCTCAGGATCAATTCTGATTTCATTAGTGCGAAAAGGTGTATGTTCTTGCGTTATTATGTCCCATGCAGCCTTGCACTTATTAGATGAATTTTCTATAAACTCTTCACATGCCTTTCTTTTAGCTTTCTCTAATTCACTCCTATACAACTTCTTATAATGAATATACAACCTATAAGCTGCATTACAATCAGTAGAGCCTATCCTTGATAAATTTTTGTAGATGTCATAATAACCTAACATTTTGTTTTTTAGTTCTAAGACCAGAGTTGTATACCAGTTTACCTTATTTTTGACATTTTTAAGAGTCACAGGTTTTTTTAGAGGAGAACAATAATGCCATAGATTAACAATATTTTTAAAATAAGTATCAAATAAAGTTTTTACATCACCCATTCCATTAAGGTAGTCCTCAATAGCACTACACTTTTCTGTTTTGAGTAATTCTATAAATTTATCAATGTTGACCATAACAGTTATGGTATTTTAAAATATAAGTTATATTATCAAAACTGTACTGATTTCAGAACAAGAAAATCGTCTAAGTTATAGAAAGGGTTGAGGCTTAGCCAGTCATAACTTCTTAATTTAAACAGCTTAAATTCTAAGAGTTTGCTATCAATGTGTAGCTTGTTAAATATTTTTAAACTAATAATAGAGAAACTATTCTGACATTTACTTAACCTACTGAACGGGACATCGAACATGAATTTATTCCTAGTATTATGTTTATGTATATCTGATCTATGTACAACAAGGCTAGCGTTAAAATTACTTTTTACATATAACAAACATACAATATATACAAATTTATCACAGGCAGGATCTTGCTCTTAATAAATAAAGGTTTACAGTGTTCATTAAATGGAGCTTTATTCATTATTCTTAGGGCTTTTTTCTGGAGCAACAGGAATTTATCTACATGGCAACTATTTCCCCAGAGAATTAGGCCATAGTTTATCACAGACTGAAAAAAGGCAAAATATGCTGTTCGAACATAACTTTCTGGGACAACGTCCATAAGGGCTCTTAGTAGGAAAATAACCCTCGATAGCTTTTTGCAGACTGATTCTACATGGGTTGCCCAAGACAGAGTACTGTCAACTATCAATCCCAGAATTTTAATGTCACTAGTCTCCATCTGGCAGGGTGTTTTAAGGCTACAGAGAAGATTCTGTGTCTTTTCCTTATTTAAAAGAAGGCTGTTTGAGTCAAACTACATTTGGGCCCTCTCCAGAGTGAGTTTGGTATTTAACTTTAGTTGGCCATGATCTGGGTTTACACTTATAAAAGTAGTATCATCTGCAAACATGATTGTGGACGAGTTAGTTATATTACTGCCTAGGTCATTTATTACTAAAATAAAAAGAAGTGGTCCCAGGACAGACCCTTGGGGCACACCAAGCTTAACATCAGAACACTTGGATATATTTTTACCGGTATCGACAAATTGGGTTCTTTCTTCAAGATTTGATTTGAAAAATTTGAGGTTAGTACCACTAATGCCATAGAAGTCCAGCTTTCTCAGAAGTATCTTATGATCGATGCAATCAAAAGCCTTGCTCAGATCACAAGCTGTGGTCTGGGCAAGACTACCGCTCTCGAAAGCCGAGAGGATCCTTGAGACTAGACGCTCCAGGGTATCAGTGGTTGATATTCCCCTTCGAAAGCCAAACTGACAATCGGAAAATACTTAATGACAATCAAAATATTTACATAACTGAGGTTTTACAGCAGCTTCTATAATCTTACCTAGAATAGGGACCAGAGAGATTGGTCGGTAATTTTTTAATTCCAATCTATTTCCTCTTTTGAATATAGGCACTACTCTTGAGATTTTTTGAGAACTTGGAAATATACCGTCCACCAGGCAGGAGTTTATGCAAATGACAAGTGGTGTAAGAATGGCACTAATTACATACTTGATAATATTGGTTGAGAGGCCATACACATCCTTACTTTTAGAAGCTTTCATTTTTGACACCACGCTAAGCACACTTTCACTGGTCACACATTCCCACTCGAAGTATGTGCTAGGTCTCCTCACTTGCCGCAGAAACTCCTCAGAAGATGTTGATGGCACTGGGATGTTGCTTCTCGCCTCGTTGACGGATTCAATGAAGAAGTTGTTGAAGTTCTCTGCTGTATTTGTGTCATCAAGCTCCTGCTTCTTCTGAGTAGACACCTTCCTGATCAAGGTCCAGGCTGCCTGACATTTATTGTTTGACAATTCAATAAATGCCGCATTTGCGTTCAGTTTGGCTTTATTCACTTCCTGTTTGTAGAGATATCTGAAATGCTTATAGGCCTCAAATGAAACTTGACTTCGCATGTTCAGATAAACTACATGGTATGCCATAACAGTTTCTTTCATTTGCTTTAATTGAGGGGTATACCAGGCTGCTATAGCTTTGGTTTCTCTTACTGATGTCTTCTTAGTCCACTGTTTTTATGGGGCAAGCATAGTTGAAGTAGTCCAAAAATTTGGTGAAAAATAAGTCAAACCTTTCTTCCGCAGTCTTGTTGTTGTTGTTGTCCAGTAGGTTCTGCCAGTCAACACTATTTAAAAGCGCTAAAAACTCATCTAGACAATGCGGAGAGAGATTGCGGAATATAAAACTTTTCGGTTTACCGTAGCTTGGAACTGATGAGAGTCGCAGAGTGGTTTCTACACCACTGTGGTCGTTAATGTCAAGAGGGACCACGCAGGTACTACACTGTCCAATAGGGATGTTGGTAAATATATTGTCAAGGCAGGAGTTTAAACGGGTAGGCTTGTTGTTTAGATATGTAAAGTCAAACTGCCTAAGGAGGTTCAATAACTTCTTCAGGCTAGGTTGGTCACGTGTCACATCAAATTCGGAGTTAAAATCCCCACCGATCACAACACGGGATCTCATGCGAGTGAGGTGTATCAGTAACAATTCTAAGTTGTTTAGAAATATATTTTCATCCCCTGCCGGAGAGAGATAAATGCTGACCACAATAATGCTTGGGTTGTCTATCGCTACAGCTACACATTCAAAGCTGATTTCAGTGCACAGCCACTCAAGGTCTAGTATTTTATAAGTTAAAAATGACTTGCTTTCGGTTGCTAGAATTCCAACCCCGCCTCTGATATGGTGTTTGCGGCAGTAAATTGTTACGGGTGTGTATCCTTATACTTGCAAATATTTACTTTCATCCTCCTTAAACCAGTGTTCGCTTACACACATAAAATCGTACTTGTGTTGAGAGCCCAGTAGGCTGAGTATATTTTGCTTGCTGCTTAATCCCTGAACATTTATATACAGGAACTTAAGATTATTTGGTTCTTCTGAACAATCACTTCTCGTCCTAGGCCTCTCACTCTCACAATACAGTTCATAAGACAAAGTTTCCTTGTACATTTGGCCTGTTAACCATTTGGTTTTGTCCTGCTGCCTTGGTAGTTTAAATTACCCCTGCGAGAAAATTTGAACTGAACACCTGGAGCAACACCAAGAACACCTGGAAACAACTGAGGTTTGATGGGAGTAGTTGCCAGAACTGATGATTTGGAAACGTTACTTGTGTAAAGTTTGCTGGTGCTCTCAGACTGTGTCATTGGTGGGTAGGGATATTCCAATGCAGAAGAAACCCATTTAGCATATTTCCTTTGGTAATTTTGAGATTCTTTAAGAAATCGAAACACAATAGCCTTCTTCACAGTTTTTGCTGTGCAGTTAGTTGGTCATAAGATAAAACATACACGGTCACATTGGTTTCCCTTTGTAGGTTGGTAATATTTGCAGCAAAATCTTGAAGTTCTACAAGATCGCGAACACAGCCAATAGGAGAAAAGATTAGTTTTGTAATCTGTTTCCCTTTGTTGTCTTTATTTAGCTGCTTGCATGCCTCATTGTAATCTAGTTTTGTAGGTTTACCATTGTAGTAGTCCTCAGTAATTAAACTGTATACTTTGGCACCATTATGATATTGCTGACAGGCTAATCTGCTGTCAACCAGGTCTGTCATCTTGGGTCTTCCAAACAGGCTCCTGAACACCACTGCTACACCCGCCGACATGTTTCTCTCATGGTGGAGGTCGCCTGAGATGGTGAGAGCAAAAGCGACAGTAGGGTCATTCTAGTTCCGTTTGATCATGTCCCTCATAAAAGCCTTGATTACATTTATTGCTGACTGAGTGTTACCTGATGTCAGTTGGGAGCTGGAAATTGTTGTATTTTTCATATAGAACTTCTTGGATTTGAGCGAACCTAGTCAAGAGAAAATACAATTGCACACTAACTCTTTTCCTTTAAGATTTAAGTATAGACCATTCCTAGTGTAGTAGCACTTATAGTTCAAAAGGTGATTGAAGATACGTTAAAAATAGGGTAGTAATAACTTTAGTTCATAAAAAAAAATGAATAAAACAAAAGAGCAAGGAATAACTGATAACTGTTGTACTTATTCAAAGGATTACAAAACTTATTATGATAAATTTGAAAATTATTCCAAAGCATGAAAATATCAGGAAAGAAATTTACTAATATTTACAGGCACCTAAAGCCCCAAATGTAAATTACACTACAGGATCACCGAATAATGAGTTTGAAAGTTTTATACAGTAAATAGATGGTACACAATTTGCAAAATGTATATGTAATCTAATGACTAAAGATTTAAAGATAGTAATTTTAATTATAATTTAAATACTATAACAAGTTTAAAATTTCACAAATAAAACTACATAAATTATTTGAACTATCTAGTCCTCCTAAAATTTACAAATAAATAAAAAATACTCATAAATGTTCTGTTAAAGTTAAACATAAGTAATAACAGGGAAATAAAAGTGTTTAACCTAATAACTCACTAAGTTCCAAGTACGTAGAGCCTATAAAAGACGTGTATCCAAACAAGTACAAACATACATTAATTACAAGATAAAAATGTTGAAAAATAACAAAGCCTATTTAAATTGAAGTTTGACATAAAATTGAAAACTATCATTGAAATATACAAATTTTTCACCAGTATCTAAGGCCCTAAACACATAAAATATATGATAAATGAATTTGGAAATTCTTTTACAATATATAATGTTATTAGCCACAAAACTAATAAAATACAAGTATATTTAGTGGTTCTATATCCATAGACTGGCTGCGAACGTTGGGGGCTTAAGGTGATCACGGATATTATTCCGTGTTCCTACCCAGATTGATCGGTGTCTGGACACTTCTTTACACTTTCCTGGTAAACCCTGTAATTGTCACATTCCACGAACGACCCCTCCTATGACCACCCAGGTCTACTACCTGAATTAGGAATTCCAACCTGTAAGCCTACATAAGCCCCTTTTATGCACTATCAGGTGCAGTTCGCAGCATGCCGCTGAGGTTTTGTAAGTTGATTGGGTCAAATGAGCCTAATTATTTTTTATTTCATTTTAAAAACTGATGAATTAGTTATTTAACTTCTTTAAAATGTAAAATTTACCTATATAAACATATAATTGATTTTATACAGAACCAAAAATCGGCCAATTGATGATACTGATATTTCATCAGGTGAAAATAAAAACCTTGAATGTACATTTACATTTAATGTACACTTATACTTTAACGAGAAAAAAAACTTCATATATGAATTATTAATTTCCAATGTATACATTTAAAAAGTCATTAGAATGAATTAATTTGGACAATTTTTAATTTTTATAACTAATTAAGTGTTGAGTGAAATTATAAGAACCACAATTTCGCTAAACACTCAAATTACCATGACTAACATATTTTTATCTATTAAATTTCACATAGCTATATTTTTCCTTGGTTAAAAAAGTGAGGAGATAAGAGAATATATCAACTGAAATGACGATTTCCTAAATAGCGGCCAAACAAAAATTAATAACATTATTCAACTCTTCAACTCATCCTATCGAAGTCATAAGTTAGTTAAAACCACCTATCTCATTCACCATCATAAAAACTTCAAAAATCACTTATTGTCAATCAAACATCATAGATGTATACCCCAAACAGCACGTTAAAAAGTTGGTGTTCAAAGATTTTAATGGGAAAAAGTGATCCTCACATACCAAATATTTTTAGATTAAATGTTCAAATTGCTAACTCTTGTTCATTATTTCCTTCATAAGGTACACATTTGTACAAAAGGCATAATGTATGCAGCAGCATTTTTTTCTTTGATTTATTAGTGTACTTGAATTACCCTAATGCAATGTCTTACTACAACCAATAGATACAATCTATTGGAAATGAAGAGTCACCAAATACCCTAAAAAAACTATTTCATAAGTCCAGTAGGCACTTACAAAGTTTAACTTTCCCAACTTGGGCTAGGGAAATAATATTAAACCATCTAGAACAGGACCTTCATTGAAATTATTTTAAACTTTAAACCAGCATCCATCATTTTTAAAGAGTGAACCTTTTGAGTTCTGATTTTTGGTTTTATGGTCTACTACTCAATATGTTCTTCGCTATAAATTTAAGATTTCCTATGCTATCATTTAAGATTTTCTTCTGACTCCATGCGGGCCATCCCCCTGACATGACAGAAAAATGGTAGTTACATCAAAAAGTAGATTAATAGGTGCAATATTCATGCGCCAAGTTTTATTACTTTATCTGTAATCGTTCAGAAATTAAAAATCTGTTTCGGAACTTTTCTTCCACACTGTATATGTAAACAGAATGTAATCACAAAGGAATAGAACAATTAAAGATGCAAAATACTTATAAGGGAAAAACTGCATGTCACTGAACTGTTAGATTCTGGTGAATAAAAAAAGAAATTACTTCAGAATCAGGAATGAAAACAAGCACTAATTACAAAAACTTAAACACCCGTGTTTTTTAGCAATAGAGTAGATATCATAGCTTACATTTCAGCACCAGGTTATCAAATTTATCCGAAGAATCGAGAAAGTTTAACATAGTCCTGTTATACAGTTTATTATAAAAGTGCAAACAGCATCTAATACTTATAATTTAAGTAGATTTGATGTTTGAAAGGTCACTTAACATTGAATTCCGGAGTATACAGAATTAATGCTATTCGGATCGGTTCACCGGAGGCATTAATTGATCGAGATAGTCACAAGTCCACCGAACAATTTCCGATGTTTAGTCATAGTACTAACCAGCAAAAACCACATAATGCAATGTTAGTTGTTGAAAACATCAAATGATGACATACAACCCAACAAATAATTTTATATGTACGACCAAATTTCTGTCACCTTCAAAATGACTTCTTCAGGGAACACAATCATCTTAATGTACTCAAACTCTTCAAGACGAGTAAGAATCTCTTTCATTGGCTTGGACTGAGACTTTTTGGCCATGGCACATACGCCCACCACCACCTGCTTTCCCTCTTCGACACAAATGTCATCATCGTTCAGCTCGCTCAGATCACCCTAAAACCACAGTTAATAATTAAACATCAAGTGGTTATAACTATGACATACCAACTTATCAGTTTAACACAGTTCCTAAACACAATATTTATTTTTAAAGTGTACATACAAGTTTTTAGATTTTAATTGATTGATTACTTTTTTATACTTTTGTGTATGACAATAAATGTAAGGATTCAAATACAAAATTACATAAAAGATTATGTTTACAAATGTTTGTGAATTTAATTAGCAAATTATAGTATATGAGAAATGTTCTTTTCCAAGGAAAAAACTAAATTGTTTTTAGTGACAAGTTCTTTTGACTAAAATTAAAAAAAGGCAAGATTAGTCTTGTCAGCCACACAGTTTCTACTTTTAGTCGGATTAATGCAACTACATGAGCCATCTTTGTATCCAAATAAGATTCAAATCTACAATTTCTTTGGCCACAAAACATAGCACACTTCTGTGCGATATGAGGTAAACCTTGTTTTAATGAAGAGCATTAAAACACTGAAACAAAAGTGGCATACAAAAACAGAAATTTTAATAAATAAATAAATGATGTATACTACACATTTTTAAAACTAATTATTGAGAAAATAACAGAATATAATGTGTGTAGTTTTGAGAATTAGATTTACATTGCACTTAGTCAAAGAATTGATTGAACATCAGTATGCCAATTTATAGTAATAGCCCAACGTGATAGACCACTTGGCCGGTGTTTTATGTCACCTATCACACTAAACTGTAAAAAATGTGAGCAGTCATTTACAAACATGTTGAATCACTTGTATCAACTCTGATCTGGATTTTTAGTTTATTACAATCTTAATGATTCAGGCAACAATTCAGTTCTCTGATTTTAATAATACAAAAATATAGACATTGCTCAATAAATGTTTTAAAATACTGATTTTTATACTGAGCTTAAAATACGTTTTTTATAGAGGAATCTCGTTGAGCAAGCTACTACTACCAGTAATTTTAACTAAATAAGGTAGCTTTCAACAAGCCTTAAATGAAATAATAACATAAAACACCCAGAATAGAATTGGATTTCAGTAAACACAAATTACTATAAATATAAAATTACAAGGTATCGTAAAGAAATGATGTAAAAATCAATGTACTGTAAAATCATATTACAGGTCTCTATTAGAAGAACATAACTTGAGCTAGATAAACAATTGATTAGTTTGTTGAATCATTGAAAATTAAAGCAATAACTTGTAAAACATCGATATTCTGCCTAAAAATCTATTTTTAAAGCAAATCTCATTAGTTTATCACATCACGGAATATGATCCCCAAGGAGACAGAAAAATATTTTAAAGAGAGAATAGATCAAATTGTATATCAAATTAAAAATCTTTACAAGGAGAACACAATGCTACAACTCTGACCTAAAAAGGTAATTTAAAAAAAAAATTAAGCTAATTCAAAATTACCTTAAGATTCCTTCTTTCTATGGGTGACCAAAGCAAAATATTGAGAACCTATCCTGGATATAAATAAAGGTTATCCAATTAGGGATTAACTAGGAAGATTTTATGAGAACTATAACAGAATGTTTTTCAAAAAGCTTGATTTGAACCACTGCCATTTTATATGTGATAGACCTTTTATTTTATAGTCGGAGTTGTAGCACTGTGTTCTTCTTGTAAAGATCTTTAATTTGATATACAAACGACCTATTCTCTCATTAAAATATTAGTCTGACTCCTCGAGGACCATTCTGCTGATACGAATAACTATTGAGATTTACTTTGAAAATAGATTTTTAGGCAGTATATTGATATTTTACAAGTTATTGCTTTAATCTACAATGGTTCAACAAACTAATCAGTTGTTAATCAAGCTCAAGTTTGTAACTTTAAACCATCACCATTTTGGCTACACTGATCTTTTTGAGGTCGGGTTTGCGGCATTCTGGTCTACTAAAAGAAACCTTTAATATAATGTAAAACCAACATATGCTTTAATTTAAAGTTTTCTTCTGACTCCCAGTATAAAGCAACAAATTTACATTTAGTTCAAAATATATAACCGTTCTTAGACCTTTGGTACACCCTGAATAAATATATTTTCACTTTGTTGTCAAATATGGCCTAATTTTCTGACACAACTATGGCAAAATAAATTAATTTTTAACACTAAATAAAAAGGTTAGTACAGCAATAATAATAATAATAATAAATATTTTTATTGCGGAACAATTTAACATTGCATGCAGTCGTCAAGATATTATGAATAAATATTACTAAAATTTTCCATTCACTCCATGACATCTAGGACTCTTTCAAACATACAGAATGGTCACATTCATTCAAACCTCATTCATTCGAATTTAGCCCACTCTGCTCTCTTTGTCGGTCAGTCGGTTACCCAATCATGTGCCATAGTTTTAGTTTTAGTTTTAGTTTAAAAGGGGATATGTAGTTGGTCCAGCCAACCCTTGCAACGAAGCCTAAGGCTTTTTGTGCCAATCCCGGTGCCTAATCGTCGTAAAGCTGGCTGCCCTTGACCAAGTCAAGGAGCTTCTTCACTAGATTGGTAATTTCCAACTGTCCCAGAGGTGAGCCTTCAAAAAGTGCCCTTCTTCTGGCACCAAGAGCCTCACACTCCAGGACAATGTGTTCTGCCGACTCTTCGTCCTCCCCACAGAGGCGACAGATGGGATCCTCCGCAAAGAGTCCCACCGTTCTTAAATGCCTCCGGAATTTGCCGTGGCCAGTGATGAGTCCCACCACCAGCCTAACGTGCGATTTGTTTAGTCCAAGAAGTGACTGTGTCAACTTCTGGGAGGGCTTCTTGACAAGAACCTTGCCGAGTCTTTGCCCTGGGAACCGCCGCCATCTTTCCAGATGTCTGGCGCTGACCCAGTTTTTAATTGCTGCTTTGGCAGCTGCAATCGAAACGCCGCAGGCCGGCTCAGGACCAGTGAAGGGCTTGAGAGCCCCCTCCCTAGCCAAGGCATCGGCCCGCTTGTTGCCTTCTAGTCCCCTATGTCCTGGGATCCATTCCAGCGAGACCTGGTTTCTTGATCCCAGGATACTGAGGGTCTCCACGCATTCCCAGACTAGACCAGACGAGACCATCCAGGAGTCCAGAGCCCCTAGGGCCGCCTGACTGTCTGAGAGGATGCGGATGTATTTCCCACAAACCCCTCTCTCGACCGCCTGGGCGGCACAATGAAGGATTGCGGTGACTTCAGCTTGGAAGACGGTGCCATACGCTCCCAGGCTCACGCTAGCGTTGGTCCTAGGGTTGCCAGTATAGACGCCAAATCCAGCTCTGTTGCCCATTCTAGACCCGTCTGTGAACCACACAACTCGGTCGTGAGAAGAAACCGGGCTACCAACACCGTCCCAGTACTCCCTCGACCTGAGGTCCACAGTATAGGGTCTAGCGAAAAGGAGCTTAGTCCCAACAAAGTCAGACTTCATTGAGAGTATCTCGTCATTTACTAGATTGGTCACTGAGGAGTGACCTGTGCAGGACCCCCTCCAGTGGCCAGTCAGCTGAAGCCTATAAGCCGCCGCCCGAGCCTCCCCAATAATGAAGAGATCAAGGGGCGGCAGGTTGAGAAGAACCTCCAGTGCAATAGAAGGGGTCGACCTAAAGGCCCCTGTCATGCACATGGAGGCAAGTCTTTGTAGGCTAGAAAGCCTACCCCGGACTGTTACCTGGTTGACCTTAGGCCACCAGATCAAAGCCCCGTAAGTAATTTGTGGTCTGATGACCGCTGTGTAAAGCCAGTGGCAGACATGGGGTGACAGGCCCCATGTAGAGCCCACACAGCGCCTAGTGGTCACAAAGGACCACTTAGCTCTGCGGATGACTTTATCAAGATGCAAGTTCCATGTCAGTTTCTGATCAAGGATTACTCCCAGATACTTAACCGACGATGAAACAGGCAGAGACACTCCACCAAGGGCCAGGCCTCTGAAGGAGCCCTGAACCCTTTTCCTGGTGAAGGGAACTATTACTGTCTTGGAAGGGTTTATTGCAAGCCCTTCTCGTACACACCAGGAGTTCACTGCTTCCAGACTGTCGTTCATGATGTCCGTAACAGTGCCCTGGTACTTGCCACGGACCAGTAGGACAAGATCGTCCGCATAGCCCTGTATGAAAATACCCCTATCCGTGAGGCTGACTAGGAGATCATCCACCACCAGGTCCCACAGGAGGGGTGACAGAACTCCCCCCTGCGGGCATCCTCGGCTCGCAGAAATCTCCACCACCTCACTTAGAAGGGTTGATTGAATTCTTCTGCCCCGTAACATGTGGTCGACCCACCTACAGATGGTAGGCTCTACACCACGTTGTCCCAGCGCACGAATAATTGACTGATATGAGGTGTTGTTGAATGCCCCCTCAATATCCAAAAAGGCTCCTAGAGCAATTTCTTTGTTCTCCAGGGAATGTTCAAGGTGCCTGACCAAACAATGGAGGGCAGACTCACAAGACTTCCCCGGGAGATACGCATGTTGATTTCGATGTAAAGGGGAGTCTTTAAGCGCCCCTTCTCGAATGTGAGATTCAACGAGTCTCTCCATGGTCTTCACCAGAAACGAGGAAAGACTAATTGGCCTAAAGGATTTGGCGTTTGTGTAGTCGCCACGACCCCGCTTAGGAATGAAGACTACTTTGCTAACCCTCCAAGACTGAGGAATATACCCGAGGGCAAGGCTCGCCCTGAAGATTCCGCAAAGTAGAAAGTGGAGGTTCGGTGGGCCCTTCTGCAACAGTGCAGGAAAGACGCCATCGCCTCCTGGGGATTTAAATGGGCTGAACTTGTCGATTGCCCATTTAACTTTGGAAACGGTGACTATACGTCTAGCTTGCCTCCAGTCCTCTCGAGTTGCCCTAGGTATAGGGCTAGTCTCTCGAGGGCCAGAGACTTCCAGAGCATCGTCAACGATATTCCCTGGGAAGTGACACTCCAGAAGGAGCTTGAGCGTTTCACCAGGTAAAGTTGTCAATTCCCCTGAGCTGGTTCTAAGACTGCCCATGGGGTTGATAGGTTCGCTAGCCAAGATTTTCTGGATTCTGGCTGCCTCTTTGATGGAGTCAATGCCCCTACAAAAGGTTTGCCATGAAGCCTTCTTGGCATCACGAATGGATGAATTGTAGTCGTTCAGAGCTAGGCGATACTCTTCCCGACAGTTGGCCACCTTAGAGCGGTTAAAAAGCATCCTAACGCGCCTTTTCTTAGCTAATCATGTGCCATAAATTCGTCAATTCGTTGTAGAATGTGTGAGTAATTAATGATGTTTTTAGACGAGTTTTAAACACCTTAGACATTGGGGCACTTTTAATGTGATCAGGTAACTTGTTGAATAATTGAACTCCTGCCTGCGAGGGTAAATGTTTGTGAACTACCGTCCTGTGTCTCCCAGTTCGGTAGTTCTCCCTGCCTCTAGTTTCATTAGGGTGTATGTCGCTACCTCTTATGTGATTGCATTTAGTACTAAAGAATATGCATGTTTCTAAGATATAGAGGCAAGGTAGAGTCAACAGTTTTAAATTTATGAAGGCTGGCTTGCACGACTCTCTTCTATTCGATTTCGCGACTATTCGAACTGCTTTTTTTTGCAGGACGAATACTTTGGACAGGTGTACGTTTGCACAACCTCCCCACAGTACCAGTCCGTAAGACAAGTGAGGGTAAATTACACCATAATACGCCGTTATCAGTATCTGAGTCAGGCATTATTTGGTTAGTTGTCTTAAAACATGGATGACTGAGGACAGCTTAGAACAAACATGGTCTACGTGACAGTCCCAAGTCATCCCTCGAACAAGATGAATTCCGAGGAATTTTGTCGAGTAGACTTCTTCAACCTCAGTTTTATCCAACATGATTGTTTGACTACAATCTGAGTCAGTCTGTCGCAAGCAGTACTGTATGAATGATGATTTGACTGGATTTGTTTTAAGGTTGAGCTCGTTGAAATGCTGAATTGAATTATTGAGCTCCACGAATGCAATCCTTTCCAGTTCTGTGTTTGACTTTTCATTAAAAAAGAGTCGTGTCATCTGCGTACTGGACAAGTTGTCCATGTTTCACAGATGAGCCAACGTCGTTGACGTAGATCAGGAAGAGAAGAGGACTGAGAATGAAGCCCTGAGGGACCCCGTATCCCAATACCTCAACCTCCGATCGAACGTCTGAAATGCCTACATATTGTGTTAGATTACTAAGAAATGATTCAAGCCACCTAAGAGGCGTTCCTCGAATCCCGTAATGCTCTAGTTTGTGGATCAAGGTGGAGTGAACAACACAGTCAAAGGCCTTCGATAAGTCGAGAAAGACACTACGTGTGGTTCTTCGGCATTCGAATCCTTCTACTATCATTTCGACTAGACGGACTACTGCGTCTGTTGTCGATTTCCCACTTCGGAATCCAAATTGATTTTTTGATAGTAGGTTGTGCTTTTCCTGAAAATTTGAGATTCTAATAAGAAAAACCTTTTTAAAAATCTTGCTAAAGGTAGGCAGGATTGAAATCAAATCAAGCGGTAATTTTGAGTGGAAAATGAATCTCCTTTTTTGAATATCGGTGTGACCTTTGCTGTCTTGAGAGTGGAGGGAAACATTCTTGATTGAAAAGAAAGATTTACCAGATGTACAAGTGGTTTCAGTAAATGCTTGAGCATTGTTTAATAAGCCACGCTGAGACCTGATTTGAGTCATTTGATTTTTTTTTTATGGGAGATCTCTCATCACCCTGGCAGTTTCCTCCTCTGTGGTCGGAGTCAAGGCCATGGATGCAGTTGGACTTTGTATTAATGAATGGAGTGGCTGATTCAAAGGACTGCAAAGTCCTTGATCGGCTCCAACTGAAGAAAAAAACTGGTTGAACTCTTCAGCAACTCTTAAAGGGTCACTGATTCGCTCATTGTTAATTTGTAATTCTATATGTTTGTCAGTTGGCCGATCTTTATTGTGTATTATGGCCATGCGGTCTTTGAAATGTTTTTTGACGTGAGCAGTGCTTTTGAGACATCATAAGCTTTTGCCGCTTTGATGACACGTAAATTTGCTTGTAATTTTGAAAGAAGGCTTTGAACTCTAAATTTAAAGTTTGCTTGTCAATTTCGGAGTAAAACAATAATTTCCCTCTTGATACCTTTGGTAATCCATGAACATTTTTTGTATTTTGGTCTTTGCCGTATTTGCTTGAGTGGGCAGCTCACGTTCAAATGATATTTAAAAGTTTCCTCAAAGTTTTGAAATTGAGTTTTGATGGGGTCTTTAAAATTTAGAAAACTCTAGTTTTCTTTTGAAAGAAAATGGTTGAGGAGCGTAATGTTTTCGGGCCTTATGTCTCTAATTGTTATTTTACTGTTTTGATCGCGTGTTAGTTCAAAACCATTAATAATTACCTGTAGGCCGTAATGGTCTGAAATGGCTGTGTTGATCACATTCACCTTAGGTCATGTTTGTTACAACGTTGTCAATTGCAGTTGCTGATAGGTTGGTTACCCTCGTTGGTGAGTTAACCAACCAGTTGAGATCAAACGACCTCAGTAAGTTAGCAACGCGTTTTGTAAGGGTGTCATTAACGTTGATGTTTAAGTCCCCCATTACAGTAAAATCGTGATTCTTATTTTTCACGTTGGACAACAGTTGTTCAAATTTTGAGAGAAATAAATCTTCATTATACTTGGGAACTGATAAACTCCAATTATTGTAAGTTGAGATGTGCCAGTCTGTACATTTAATCCTGTCGCTTCAAAGTGTTTGTCTGTAGGGTCGATGTATTTGTAAAGGGTAATGGGAGAATGAAATTTTGTGAAAATAGCCACACCTCCACCTTTGGCTGAGGTGCGACAATAGTAGTTAGCCAGTTGGTAGTTTTGAATTTTGAATTGGTCAATATTGCCGTTGTTATGTCCGTGCTCGGTAACAACTAGCAGATTGGGATTAAGCTCCTCGCTTAAGACAGTTAACTCATTCCCTTTGTTAGTGGCTATTTGCACATTTTGATGCACTAACAACCAATTCATATGACATTGGGTTGTCGAGGTAGAGTTTGTTGTTTTCCCCCTTATGTCGTTTAGTGTACGTCTGAGGCCAGAAGTGGGTTCCCTAAAAAAAGTGGAGGTTGTCTGTTGAGCATCAGTCTGTTGAGTGAAAGATGTAGACGTGATCGCTGACTCTGAGGTAATCCTCACTGCATCTGCGAAGGTGTCATAGTCTGCCTTGGTGTTTTGGGTTGTCGAGGTCGGTGTGGAGGTCGTATATAATAATAAAGCTTTGTACAGGATTAATACAATCATTGACAATGTCCAAATCAGCAATAGTCATACGCTAAGTCATTTCAAAGCTCAAACTAACGATAAAATACAATGACAATACTAACAATGAAAAACCCAAATAGCATATCATAAAATTCATAAAAGACGATTTTCAATTCCCCCACCAGACCCCCAAGGTGTGTCCTTATCTTACTATGAACATTTATGGCAACACTATCACATACTGATTTGGAAGTGGCAGTCTAGGGGCAAATATTTTCTGACAAGATATATTACTTATCTTGTGGCCAGATATTGGTTTGATTGTTCTGTTTATCAGCACTTTTCATAGCTGAAACATTTCCTTTATGAAAGCTATTTCCCCATTTACATTTTTCCGGAACCACAACCGCAGAACCAACATTTTCCCATCGGTTCTCGGTCCTGGTTCTTTGGTCAAGAATCGACTTTAGGAACCGACCCATTCCTATTACAAACTCTGCAAAACCAAAACAAATTAAAAATGCATTTTATTTTCATTTATATTAAAAAGGATTTTATTTTCAGATAGCTTACTTACTTTCCTTAAAATGATAATCTAACAAAAACATAGTTAATCACTAGACACAAGTTATACACTTTTATCACTGTCTCACTAGTTAAATATGAAATATCAATTTTCTTTTCATCTTTTATTAATATTTTTTATATTTAAAATAATTATTTTTGTAAATTAGGTTATGTTTATCAAAACAATGCAAGTATCAGTAACCCCATTTCATTCTCCACTGTCATTTGAAAAAAAAATCATAAATAAATAAATGTTTGAACTTTAATACAAAATCACACTATAAAGAGTATAAATGGCCGACTGACAGGAGCTTTGACGGAGGCTAAATCAACTGGCCCATACCAGCCGGGTCCAGCACTATGAGTATGACTCATGACATGTAACAAAAGCTTACCATTATAAAACATTGCTCAACATATTTGCTAGTCTTACCTGGAATGTCTGTTAAAGATTTATATTTGAAAACATTCCATGGAGTTATAGCTCATCTGTCTCTACTAATTTATAATATGATTTATGGCTATTTGTTTGTTTTTATGTTTAGTATATTGTTACGCTTTGTTAGTCTTGATATACAATTTGGTTTGTTATTTTTTTATATAGGCCTATTCTATTTAATGTTTTATGTGTGTTAGTTCTCTTATATTTTATTGTTTGTGTAGGCTTAAATGTACAAAAATAACTGTCAAGTATATATATATATTTTCTTCGTTATTATATAGGTGGAACATTAATTTATATCTAATACATATCTTATTTTAGAAATTGATAATTTGATATGTCTGTTTTTCTCACTTATTTATGTCTCCCATCAACAAAACATAAATAAAGTTACGATCAAAAAAAGAATAGGATTGTAATAAAGTAATAATAAAAAATTATTCATAGCAAGAAAATTACAGGCCGTGAGGCGAGTGAAGAAACTCTGGATGGATTTGAATGTCAGTGGAATCGTACATTTTACTGGATAGGCACTTTAGCAAAGGACTGATGTTTGGCGGGTGGCTAGTACAACAGTAGCCACCGACTCTGAGAGGGGGAGCTTTCTCCCCAACTTTCTACATCCCCTCCTTCGCGCATCCAGATTTTCTTCACTCGCCTCACGGCATGTACTGGCAAAATAAATATCATAAAAAATTAAAACTTAATATATATATATAATGTATTTGTAACCATCCTGTATTTTATTATTGATTGTTAAGCTTATCTTTTTTGTCCATATTAATAATGGTCCTATAAATGTAGAAAGTAAATATAATTAGTATATCTCTCAATTAGCTTAAAGCTAGAGGAATAAATAAGTGAACTGTACAAGAAAAAGATATTGTAAATACAAACACATGAATAAATAAAATGAAATTTTTAATAGAGTTTATTAGTGTACAATTATTATTTATCATTAATATTTATTCCAATGTTTGTTAAGAAATCAATATTGGTGTTAATAAGAGTAATCAAAAATAGCGTTTTTGATTATACAATTAAAATAAGCTTAAAATCCTAAAAAAGTTGAATTCGTATAAAACTGTTCTAAATAAGATAGCTTTATAACGGGAATATTTACCCAAAAATATGAGTTCCAATACTGCTCTTCTTCACTCATATAAACATGTTGATACATAGTACCTTAAGGCTGGTCTTTATCTGTCACACCAACACCCAGCTTGTTATCAACTCATGACCTTTACCAGGGCCATTAATGTATGGCAAAACACACATTTGATTAAATTGGCTACACTTTAATCTGTTAACCCAAAAACAAATAGTATTCTACAAAAATATTTCATGAAATAATGAGGAGAAACATTAGCCACATATTTAATTGTTTATATATAAAGGGAATGAAGTAATCAGTAGATGAATGAAATTTTCTTAAACAACAACTATTGTACTATAAGACAACTAAAACAATTTGTGACCTCTTGTAGTATTTATATAAAAAAGAATAAAAACTATTTTCAAAATGCCGGTTTTAGCCTACAGCTA
This sequence comes from Stictocephala bisonia, assembly GCA_035578905.1. Classification (NCBI taxonomy): domain Eukaryota; kingdom Metazoa; phylum Arthropoda; class Insecta; order Hemiptera; family Membracidae; genus Stictocephala; species Stictocephala bisonia. Next base: position 126,189 of record JAQJVL010000805.1, read on the forward strand.
ACAAACTACGTCAACCAGTGCAGTTCAAATGATGGACATTAACCATCAAGTTCACAGTACATATGATAAGTTCCCTCTGCCACAATAGATTGATTATCCCATTATATTAACTGAGAGAGCAAGGCTCAAATCTTCTCCACGACACTTCCGTTGAACTCTTTTTACGCCTTAACCATAGATCTATACTTCAAGGCATGTACTTGATTTGCATGATCCAAAACCCAATATTCAAACATGTAAATTAGGTGTATTCTATGAAACCACAATTTACAATCTAGCAATAACCCTTTATTTACATTGCTCTATAAAAAGTATAAAAATCTGTACAATAGATCAAAAACATAAAAAAATAAAAATGATTCATTATTTTAAATGAACTTACAAATAAATAAAACTGAGGATTATTTCATGACATATATACTAAATTACTCAAAAATTTGTTAGAAAACAAACAGAAGTTCTTACTATTAAGTTTAAAAGTTTTGTTGGATTTTAGGCTACTTTACGTGCTGCTTTAAAATCTCAAAACATATTCTAAAACTTTGTATTTTCAACAAATTAACAACTTTCAAGGATAATAAGGTAATAAAATTTAAAAACAATTTTTTATTTCAGAATGCTAAAACATTTGCTTTTTTAGGAGGGCTATAGCGTATATGAATTCTTGTTATTGTCATTTGCCACTCTGTATGGCTTATATGCACCCCACTACTTAATGACTCTTATGCACTTCTGAATAACCATAAGACATTCTGAGTGATGTTACATTTTAGAAAAATAATTCAAACTAGTGCAACCCCTTCATTACACATATGCGATTATATACCTCCCACAGGCAAAGTACTGAGAACACAATAAACAGCAGATTACGCTAGGGTAGTTAAATAAAAAATCTAAAACAATCTGTTTTTATTTAATCAGTTATGGCTACATGGAAACATAACACAACATAAAATGGAAGCTGATAACATGGAAGCTGAAATTATTCCTACAGGTATTGGGGCACTCTGTTGACTACTATGGATTTGTTAGTTAAACAATAGTTTTATGGCATTAAATTATAGAGAAGCTTGCCTATGGGAAAGAAAATAATTATGATTCATTTATGATTCCTTGATAATAGATATGTAGAGAAAATTGTATTAAGTATAATTAATTAATTCTTGTTAAGTCATACTTACAAGTTCTTATTCATCACATTTTCACTCTTTCTGATTAATTATGGGAATTGTCCAAATTTATTTTGTCTTATATATTTGTTTTGTCACTATATATTTGTTTAAGTCACTAAAAAAACATAAAAGAAGTTACTAAATTCTACAGAATATTTACAAAATAACTTCCTTTAGTAACTTGAACCTTGCAACAACAAAAATTCCAAAATTAAAAAAATACTTCTAACTGACAGAAAATTAAAGAATATTATATGTTAGATGAGTTTTATGAAGACAGTAAGATCAATATTTACTCAATATTAATATTTGTATAGTCCAATAAGTTTAAGCATATTAACTATGTTTAAACTTAATTAAGTGCTTTCATTAAGTTCAAGTTTATGATAAAATGTATTGTGGATTGTTGATTTCATGATATAATGTATCACCACAGTAAGTGTATGGGTGCTGGATGACGAACTCACCTGGAATGGACACCTTACCCACGCCATAGACTGCTCTCTGACCACATTGATGAGGCTGATGCATACCTTTTGATCAAGAGGGGACAGAACCCTCCGTTGATACGCTGGCTTTATACGAGGGTTGTCAGACCCTCAACAATTTACAATTGTTACTAGCCTAGTACACACTACCTATACCCGTACAGTGGTATTGTCCCACCCACCCACTTTTACACGTTCAGTGATTATGTAAGTTCAATACACCCATCCACCTACTCATACACATACAGTGGTATTGACCCACCTCCCACTCGTACACGTACAATGGTATTGAGTGGGCTTGTATATGGAGCCATTATTTGGGGGCCTAAGGTCACTGCTGTAAAAAACCTAACTAAGGAGCAGCGGTTAGCTCGTTTGGGAATCCTTGGGGCATAGTACAACCACCGCTGCAATGGAGGTGCTACTAAGTCTGCCCCCCTTGATATTTTTACCATGGAGGAGGCTCCATACCAGTGGATGCTTGCAAGCTCACTATGCCAGTAACCATACTGAAATCACTAGCATCCTACAATCGGACATTCTAGAGATGTGTTCGAACAGGATGCCTACACAAACTGACTTTGACAAACCCTATCGTTGTCATTGGTGAACAAAGGTAGGAACAAGGTGAATCAATCGCAATGAAGAACAGGATCACGTGGTAAACAGATGGCTCACGAACCATCCTTGGGTGTAGTTACGGGGTCTATGGTGCCAGGCCAAAAACTGAGTTCAGTTTTAGCCTCGGCAAACTAGCTACGGTTTTTCAGGTGGAATTGGCTGCCATAGCTGCCTGTGCTCAGGCAAACATAGATTTGGGCCTTATGGGAAAAACAATCTATCTGAACTCAGACAGCCAACCGGCACTAAGGTCACTTGCATCTTAAGACTTCACCTCGAGTCTAGTTTGGACTGTCATGGGATTTTTAAAATGCTGGCGTGTTCCAATAGGGTAATCCTGTCATGGGTGCCAGGTCACACCGGGGTACTGGAAAATGAGAGGGCAGACCACTGTGCCAGGAGAGGCACTGAGAACGTCTCGTTGACCCAGAGCCAGCATGCAGGGTTGCTTACAGACTCGCCAAGAGGGTTGCCTCTACATGGGTAGCTGGCTAGTACCAGGAAACCTGGAAGGCAACACCAGGTAACAGGTAAGCAAATGAGGTCCTGTTGGGGCCATCGTACTTCGACACGGTTGAAGCTCTTTCTCTTGCAAGATCAGAACTTGCAAGGGTGATTGGTTTTATAACTGGACACTGGACGTTTCGGGCACACATGAACAAGATGGGGTTCCCAACTACCATTCTCTTATGTAGGAAATGTGGGGAGGAGGAGGAGGAGGAAGAGTCTGGACCGCACATCCCCTTCCACTGCCCACCTCTAGTTAGGAAGAGGGCTTGCACCTTGGGCGGCGTTTTAGAATGCTGTCAAGGTGTAGCTCAGGAAAACCTCATCATGGCAATCTCAAGGTTCTCTAAGGATCTTGGATTGGATGAGGTTTGAAGTCCTGTAAAGGAGGGCGCACAATAAGCCTTTTGGCTTAGGGGCCGTTACCAGGTTTTAAAGCCTGGCCCTCCCATTCGAAAAAAAGAAAAAGTGTATGGGTGGAAGAGCACTTGGTAAGACATAAATTTAAAAAAATTAAAAAGCAGAGTCCATAACCTGCATTTATTTAGGCTTTTCTTTTGAAATTCCCAACTCACTTTTTTAAAAGAATTTAAAAAAGTGTTTTATGGCATACGAATATTCAGCCTGTTTGGTCTATATAAACAACTGATGTTCAATCATACAGTACCAAAATTTTAAGTGTTTGGGTGATTAGGGAAATTTAATGTATGAATGAAAAATTATATTTATTTTCAGCATAGAATAAAATAAACATGAAGCCCAATACAAAAACCCTTATACAATAACATTTTAGACTGAATTTCAATTTAGAGAAAAAATGTAATAAAAACATAACCCAACTAAAAATAATTTTAGGTTATACAACAAAGGAAATATATACAGGGTGTCCCGGAATTCTCTGGAACTTTTCATAAAAAATTGTCCCTTAGGTCAAGACAAAAAATTTAAAAGTTAAGTAAAAAATGCACAATCAAGAGACAAATTAAACACCACCATTTATTGAAATTGAATAATAAATCATCCAGGTGTGACAATTTTTGTAAATCAATGTAATTTTCATAATAAAACAATACATACCTAAAACATAGTTTAGCAGCAAATATGAGACACTGTGTATCATTAATCAGCTGTTTTATATCTACTTCATGTTAACAATGAATCAGCTGTTTATTAACAATTAATTATTTATAAAATAGAATTGCAAATATTTCCACAAAACAAATTTGTAAAAGTTGCTCAAAGTGACGGCCTACAAGATTGTACAGTCTCCAACGTTATACTACAGATCGATGAACTCGTTCAAAAGTGTGTACATTCTCCTGAATTTTTCCTGCAGCTTCTATAATTCTGTCAACCAAGTCCATTTCACTCCACTGGTGTGATGTGTGCCAGTTCTTTCAAGTGCCCCCCCATAATAAAGCCTAATGGTTTGAGTTCAGGGGATCTAGCAGGCCAATGTACAGGTCCACCATGTCCCATCCGCCTCTGCTCAAACGTAACATTTACGCAGTCTCTGACACCCATACTAATATGAGCTGGAGCTTCATCATGTTGAAACCACATATCATGTCTAATATGAAGTGGCACATCTGCTATTAACTCATGGAAAGTGCCTCTGGGAAAAACAAGGTTCATAGGGACGTGAAATCTCTTTGGTAAAGAGGTCCTATTAAATGATATTCAAGCTTGTTTTAGATTGCCATTAGCCACGCATAAAAATTTCACATGCAGTTTACAGTGTCCTCACTTGTATCGTTATTCATGTTTTTAATTAATATTATTAGTATTGTTAAAAAAAACAATATTACTGTATTATCCGAGTCATGGTTTGCATGCCCGACTCGGGCCCGACAATCCTTCAAATAGCGCATGCCCGACATATTTTTTCCCCGACCACGCACTGTCATATGTTCTTAGTATAGTCACTTCTAGAAGTATGAATTTTTCATAACAACAATGATCCCATTTGACACAGTGTTTACATTGGATCTTCTATTCTGTTTTAAAAAATTGAGTTATAATTGAGGTATTCTTAATGGTTTAAAGGATAGAATATTTGCCAGTTTCATGAACATAATGAAATTTGTTGTAACCATACTTTAAATATTTTACCATAATTGATTTATTATGTTTTTTATGTAACTGTACCTTGCAGCTCAATGCTGCTGGAGGGGAACTGTGGTGGAAGAAGTAAACATCCTCTCACCTCTACACGCCATTTAGTTTGAGTTTATGAATAAAACATTTGTTAACACTTAACAGCTAATGCTTACTTTTCTTTCTATTATTACCTTTTGGTGATGCCTCTTGATACTGCAGTTTTTTTCTGAACCAAGGGGCATAACCAAATAGGTATCCTGCAAGAGGCATCATCAAAATGTATAATACAAATAAAATGAGGTCCTGCCCAGGCAATTTAATAATAAAATTAAAAGCATATTTTTTCTTCTATCAACAATACGTTACAAATATACAGCTGATTCATAGTTCGAATAAATTGCAGACTCATTGTTAACATAAAGTGAATACAGCTGATTAGTGATGTGTAGCGCCTCATAATTGTTGTTAAACTGTGTTTTAGGTATGTATTGTTGTATTAAGGAAATTGGATTGATTTACAAAAATTGTCACACTTGGGTGATTTATTATTCAATTTTGATAAATAAGATGTTGTTTTATTTGTCTCTTAATTGTGCATTTTTTACTTAACTTTAAAATTTTTATAGCTATAACGGTTTTCGTGAAATTTGACACCACATATTTTAAGACGCCGCCATTTTGAAATTAATTTAGTTACAGTAATGACATTTTACTTCCTTGTTTTACCTATTTAGCTACACATGTATACTAAATTTGAAGTTTCTATCTTAAATAGTTCTCGAGTTATGAAATAATTAGTAAAAAACACATACAGACAGACAAGACAGTTAACTAGTCACCGTAAACCCATGTTTATATTGTGAAATATTTTTGTCTTGACCTAAGGAAAAATTGTTGATGAAAAAAGTTCCAGAGAGTTTCGGGACACACGGTATAAAAGAAGGTGCTATAGCTACGAAAATAAGACTTTTGAGCATGACGCCTGTGCGTAGGCCTAAGTTGTTCAAGTCAACATAAGAATTAAAATCAGCCGGAAAAACAATCATAGAAATACGTATTTTTTTTATACATAAAATCAACATAAATATAATAAAGAAATGCAAAGAAAATATAAAAGAAAAAATTTTAAAATTTGTTTAACAAGATAAGTAAAAAATATAAGTGTGTTGAACTCAAGTATTGAAAAACTGACTTGACGAACATTCTTTCAAATTAAATTGGTAATAGTACAAAGTCAGGGGTGTTACAAAGAGACATTGATCTCCCATATGATATTTAGTCCATAGTTCATAGCAATTTAACTTCTATTCTGCTGAATTAAATCTTACCCAAGCTTTTACAGATTTCTTCTAGGTTTTCTGTTTTCTATTGTTCTAGCTTAATTGTATGTACCTGTTGTTATAAGTGTTGTACATCCTATTTTCATATTCAGCTACATATATATTTCATAGTTTCATTATTGTAAATCTGATCATCATATTACTTCTCTTTTGTTTTTATTTACTTAAAAAAAGAAGCGATGTCGGTGATTCAGTAACAGTCAGACTTCGGTCACAGAAGGATCTAAATATTATTCCAGAAGACCAACGCTACATATATCTTTAACGTTGCACCAGGTGATTCAGACAACTGATAATTTCATAATAACTTATTATTATTTATACAATTAAAAACTACAAAACTTTGTGTAGTTTGCTACAATTTTAGTTATTGTTATCACATTTGTTATTATTTTAATTTTTTTATTTGATAATATTTTAATATGTTGTTCAATTGAACTGTTTGGTAAAAATAGTTTTAATATGTCATAAATAGTTACAAACATCTTTCAACACAAAATCAACACAGATCTGAAGTTTTAAGAGTTTCCAGAGTTTATCAGCCATGTTGGATTTACTCCTACAACAACAATGTTATTTTCGAACCAGACATATGATTACAAACGTTTACGTATCCAAATAGTTTTTTAAACACACTTTTTCCCAAAAAAATTTCATTTCATTAAGAGTGAAATTGTGCGTTGGAAAGGCTTTACGAATTCCTAATTGGTTTTATAGAAAAAATATAAAAAAATACTCAGTTTAAAGTTTTAAACTTAAAAAAACTCATCTATTTTTAAAAACTAGGCGTATATATTCAATACATCAAAAGCAAACCCAATGTGCAATACAATAACATTTTAAATGACACCTTATCCACAACTTTTGGTCAATAAATAACGAAAAATATGAATTCGCAAATAACATTGTTTGCCTCTGCAAACTCTTAAGGCCTGATTTGCATGTTTCAAGGCAATCATGGCAGCTCTAAGGTGGTATGGGATTCATGAAATCCATGAGACCCTTTGTCAACGTAAACAGGTGAGACCCATGAGGATCCCAGGACATGCTGGTATTGATGGGAATGAGAAGGTGCTTACTCTGGCTAGGAGGGGGCCAAGAGCCCTATTCTGGGATTGGAACCGGCCCTTGGTATTCCTTTCCAAACAGTTAAGAGAAAAATTTATCTGTGGACCTTTGAGGAACACGCTGGTAGATGGAGGACTGAGACCAGGCTCAGTCAGTCTCGAGCTCTTATTCAAAGACCGGATCGCAGATACAGCCGAGCTTTGTTGAGCTGTGACCGGGCCAAGGTGAGGGCTGTTACAGGGTTGTTGACTAGACATAATCACCTTCATAGACACTTGAGGATTATAGGCCTTGCAGAAGACTCCACATGCAGGCTATGTGAGGAGGATGAGGAGAGCTCCATACACATCCTGTGTCATTGCAGAGCTCTTGGATCTCTTAGGAATAAGACTCTGGGTATTGATTTTCCGGAACCAGAAGATCAGAAGGACTACACTCAGAGAGATTCTGTCCTTCATAGGGCGGACTGGTCTCCTGTGTCACTGTTGCTAGGCTCACAGCGCAAAGAGCCTCGGAGCCTAGGTACAGTGGGTATGATGACAGGACCACAATCCAGTGTATCATATATAATCTAATTTGCATGTTTCAAACACTATTAAAGGTAAATTCATATCAATTTCACTGTAAATGTTCAGTAGGAGAATTAATGAACATTATTTTGAAAAAGAATCTGGAAGCATTCCAAAGTTGTAAAGGAAAACAGAGCACCTTTGAAACTACCTTATTTCTATAAAAAGAATGTCACTTTAAAAGGAAAAAAGGTAACAAGTTGTGTACATAAATACATGCTGGGTTTAAAGATATTAGGCTGTCCAGAGAGTAACAAATTTTCTAAAGTAACAAAGTGAAAAATAGTTATTTTACTACATACATTTGAAAGGTATTCTTATAAACAACTTTCTTCACAATCCATTTTCAAAGTGAGGTACTTTTTATTGTATAGCACAAGCTTTTCAAATATTGTTTTGTAGGAATCTGCTCCCTGAGATTCTAACCACTGGCTAATGCTGGCTAGCAATTCGATTTCATTAAAAAAGCACTACATTCCAATCCAGACCCTATTGCTGGAAAGAGGCGGTAAACTCAATGCCAGATTGCCTGTCCTCAGTCATCCTTTGACTGGCTGCATCAGAAAGACAGCAATGTGGCGAGTAAAGACTAAATGAAACCCCGTGGTTCTCATTGTGAGCATTAGTGCAGTAATTTTTTTAATTAATGCATCACTGCCTCGCTCTGCTTTTAATCATTCACAAAGTTGGCCATGGTTTTCAATATATTTATTTAATCAAACAAAACCTAATCACTTATATGACAGGGTTTTATGTTGCAGCACACATTTTAACAACTCAGAGTAACAAAGTAGAATAGTACCATATCTATAGACACAGGTCTAGCTATTTTGTAAACTTTTTCGATGCCAACACATCGATTCTGGCCTCGCACATTGTCACGCTAATCCAACATGTCTTATACTTTCTAACAGCCCCCTGATATTTTCCTAAGTTTTGCAGGATTTCATATATGTACAAATAATATATGAAAAATAACATATTCAGTTGTTAATTCAATAAATAGTTGAATGGCTTATCGTTTTATTCTTCAAATACAGAATTGAATGTTCCAGCGTCAAAAATATTTGGTACAATGATTGAATTATTGAATTCACTTTACACACAGGCTGCAAGGCTAAGTGGAGTGATATGGAAAATTTTCTATTATCTCTTTATAAAAGCAACAAAACTAACTCTTACCCTAACCAAGCTTAACAAAAATTTCTCTCCGAATCTTTAAGAATGATCCAAAAAAACTGAACCAAACATTCCTATGTGCGTATTTAGTTTCCATTTATCGGACAGCTGAATTTCTAAATCAAATGTCACGTAAGCCACCTGAACTGACTAAAGTGTTAAGAATTGACTTAATCTTAAATGTTAACCATAAGCTTTTTCTACAAAAACTAAAACTACATTAATAGGAAACACATCTGGCAAATATAACTTACTCAGACTGGCAAAGGACAACTATATAATTCACGGTTCCAAACACAAGAGACACTATCCAAGGAAAAGACACAACACAAACACAGAATAAAAAGAAAAAGAAACGTACGCACTGATTACAGTAGAAGAGAGTAGAGTTCCAAGGATTCCAATGAGTGACGATCACACAGTATGGACACTCACTCATCACTATAACACACAATTTCCACTCACTAATTCTGCCATACTGACTACTTAATTATATATAATAAAAGTAATGACTCTCTAGGCTGCCCAAAACTCTACACCTACATCTAGATCAACAAAAATGGCCTTTGAACAAATGTTCTTCTTCTCATAGTGCCCAACAGGATAGGGCTGGATCGAATAATTTTACTGTAACTTCATACAAATAATTTGATCATAAATTCTTGTTTCATACATACAACTATAGGTGTCTGCTAAATAAATACCTCAGGGAGATATCATTATCAAGAGACTCTAAAAATGATTATTATTTTATTCTGATTGGAATCCTGAATGAGAAAGGCTATCCTTTCATTTTTATATGTCCCATATTTAATATATTTTAAAATACAGTAATATTAAAGGATTATCATGACAAAATAAGATTACTATATTTTTTATGAAAATATGGTTCTTTCTGGCCACAAGAAACATTTTTAACAGGGAATTTATCATTAATATAAATTTTGGATTAGTTCCATGTTTCACATCCTGGATACAAAAAAATATAGAGAAGAGAATTATTTTAAATGGTTCTATGAAACCAATTCTTCTAAACTAGAACTCTCCAAGTATCTATCCACCATGAGGCCGAATCAATTTAAGATCAATCAATTATTTAATTAAAGATTTAGATAAATTAACAATAACTTATATAAATAATATACTTATTTTCTGTGTAAGCCTAGATTAATTGTTTCATTAACATGTCTGATCATGAATGTTATAAAAAGATATAGTGCAATCAATGTTGAAAGGTTTAATCAGATATATACCTTGAAACAATCTAAATTTAATATTATGTTCTTATATGTTAATATTTCTAATCAATATTATAAAAATTAAATGCTTATAACTAAAAAGGTTTTAAAAATTATATGAAGAGTATCCTTAAGTTTTGTATAGCTCCACAACTAGTGCTTCAATAAACATTAGTCCTTTGCACTCCAACGTCCGATATATCGGACATTCAAGTTTAGACCAAAAACTCTGACGTCCTATATATCGGACGTTCACTAAATGTGCCTAAAATTCCGACCTCCAATATTTCGGACATTCACAATATACCTTTTGCTGGCTTTATTAACATTCCAAATGCGCTCAAATTACGTTGAAATAAACTTCAATAGTTATAGTTTAGCGTAGTAGTACTTTAAATTTCACTCTATCATATGTTTTTTTATCAGCAGTAGTTTTTTTACCAGCTGTTTTAGCACGCAAATAACTGACACTGTCACACAGTGTTTGTGCGGGAGGGTCAGTTATTTACGTTATTCTTTCGATATTTTGTTTTTGTTTCTAGGCGTATGTTATGTTATTTTATGAAATTTATATTTTTTCAAGTTTCAATAAAATTTCATTTTATCAGCTGTTTTAACAATTTTTACTATTTTACGACTTTTGACTTGGTAAGTTCTACCTATAACAATTTTATAAATAAATGTATATTTGCATTTATTAACATTTTTATTGTTACTAATTGATCATTTTGAGGAATGAAATAAATGTGACTGATGCTTCAGAAATAAAGTTGATCAGAGTAAATAAAATACTGTATATATGCTAAATTTCTAATTTGTCAAGATTTTAACAATTGCTTACCATGGATTTATTTATGAAGTTATGTGCATGAAATGTTGCATACAAGTTTGTAATTATATAAGGAACCAAAAAATAACAATGGTTTATAATAGGTCAATGTAACTTTTTTGAGTTATAAGGGCTCAAAGTTAACTTTTACAGAGGTTTTTAGATATAAATTTCTAATAAAGAAGAAAAAATTATAAATTATTTTTATCTAATCAATCTAAATCTAATCTATATGTAGAATGTCATAACGAATAAAACAAAATGTAAATCATAGTTCTAAGTTATGAAAGAACTAAATTATAATTTTTTTATGAAACCCTTACAAAATTGGCAAAATAGGCTTGGAGTTTTTCACTAGTACTTTTCTAACATGGACTGGAGTTTTTGACACCGACCAAAGATTCTTGTCCGGAGTGCAAGTTTACACCAACTATCACTGATGGAGTTAGTACATAAATTAGTACAACTACGGTTAGTACATAAATACCAAGATCGGTGGAATAGGAGGTGAGTTAGACTAATAGCCTGGGAATTACAGGCGCAATTAGAACAACACCATTGGCGGCGATGGAGGTCCTCACTGGGCTCCGCCCAATGGACCTGTTTGTAAAAGGGGAGGCTTGTAAAGCGGCCTTTAGAATAAGGACGACTGGTGGCTGGTTGCCTGGCCAACCAGGACTCCATGGGGAAATACTATCTAGGGACATTGGCTTGGACCCGTCGCTTTTGATGGGAACAGACCTAATGATACCTAGGTACAGAATTGACAGGCAGGTCAGGGCCTTCCTTCCAAGTAGAGATAAGTGGATAGGGAGTACCGAGCCTGCACAAGTCAAAGGAAGCGTCTGGTATACAGACGGCTCACTCACAGAAGGAGGCGCAAGTGCTGGGGTGTACGAGAGGGGGGCACGGAAAGTCCTGTCTGTACCTCTGGGGGCCCATGCTACCGTCTTCCAGGCGGAAGTGATGGCTATCATGATAGCCACACAAGAAGAAATGCGTCTAGGTGGCTTCGGAGGAGTAGTTTCAATCTGCTCGGACAGCCAGGCGGCGATAAAGGCGATCATGGCGCCGCGTACCAGCTCTAAGTTGGTATGGGAGTGCCAGGGGATCCTGGAGAATCTCTGCTAGCGTAAACAGGTGAGACTCATATGGGTTCCTGGGCATGCTGGTATTGATGGAAACGAGAGAGCCGATGCACTGGCTAAGAGAGGGGCAAAGTGCCCTCTGCTGGGGCCGGAGCCGGCTCTTGGTATTCCTTTACAAAAGATAAAAGGAAGTATTGACAGGTGGAGCTCTGAGAAACACGATGGCAGATGGAGGACCGAGTCCAGGCTCAGGCAGTCTCGTTCACTTATCCAAGGACCGGATCGCAGGTACAGCAGAGATCTGCTGAGCTGTAACCGGGCCAAGGTGAGGGCGGCTACCGGAATGCTGACCAGACATAATCTTCTTCACAGACATATGAAGATAATGGGCCTAACAGAAGACTCCACATGTAGGCTTTGTGAGGAGGATGAGGAGAGCTCCATACACATCTTTTGTCAATGTGGAGCTCTCTCATCTCTTAGGCTGTAACCAGAGGATATTAGAAGGGCTAAACTCGGGGAGATCATGTCCTTCATAAGGGGGACTGGTCTCTTGTGACACTGTCGTCAAGCTCGGGGCGCAAAGGGCCATGGAGTCTAGGCGCAGTGGGCTTGGTTACAGGACCACAACCCGGTGTATCTAATCTAATCTAAATCTAATTTATATGTAGAATGTCATAACGAATAAAACAAAATGTAAATCATAGTTCTAAGTTATGAAATAACTAAACTATAATTTTTTTATGAAACCCTTACAAAATTGGCAAAATAGGCTTGGAGTTTTTCACTAGTACTTTTCTAACATGGACTGGAGTTTTTGACACCGACCAAAGATTCTTGTCCGGAGTGCAAGTTTACACCAACTATCACTGATGGAGTTAACTACGGTTAGTACATAAATACCAAGATGCGTGGAATAGGAGGTGGGTTAGACTGAGAGAGCGTGGAGGGAGGTCGGCAGTGTGATATAGCTGCAGTTCCTCACGTCAGTGGATTAGTAAAACTTGAATGCATGCATGTTTTAAGTTTTTAAAGTGAATTTTGCTGGTCTAAAGGGAAGGTACATTAACTGATTTTTATTATAAAATTGAGAAATAATTAACTCAATGAAAACCGACTGCACCGCCTTAAAACAACTGCAACACACAGCAAACTGACGATGAATTTATTGTTGGAAAGTTTTAAAGAAAGTCGGTGTTTCAGTAGACAAAGAAAGTGTTGCAGAATATGAAAGGGAAAATGTCATTGAAATTGAAGAAGAATCAAATTATGACCCAGACGAACATGTTAACGCAGCGACACCACAGCCCCTCGACAAGCCCTTCAAATGTTGACATGCCTTTAGCTGAACAATTATCTACAGATGGCCTCAATTACATTAGCAGCTGGATGACTAGAAAGCTAATAAGAAACTATCCCAATCTAGGAGAATTTACATAAAAAAGAAGCAATAATGATGGGTTATGAGTTAGTGAGTTATCTCCTGGAGGCCTTACACAGGCGATGCAAAACTTTCAAAACAAAATTTAAGAGTGGAAAACGTTTTCAGCTGGTGAAAACATTCCTAGTATACCAGGGTTAAAAGAAACACTTAAAAGAAGTTGAAAGAAGAATTAAGTGATATACTAGATGAGGTAATAGAGCTGTTCTCTAAAATTAGAATAGCATTGAGGGTTAAATATTTGAATAAACGGAAGTTGAAAGAAGAATAAGTGATATACTAGATGAGGTAATAGAGCTGTTCTTTAAAATTAGAATAGCATTGAGGGTTAAATATTTGAATAAACAGAGGTTGACTCTTCAAAATATGCAAAAATATAAAAAGTTGCAGAAATAAGATGGTTAAAATGATCTACAAACTTTGACGTCAACAATGTGTATAGTAAGGTAAGGTGCGAAAGTCCTGATACTACTTCAGTTTTAACCAAATTAACAACTGTCAATATTGAAATATATTGAGGTTAATATTTTTAAAAGGTTATCATGGCTGTATACTAGTAACTATATTAATCTGTAACCTCCGTTATGATATTTTATTATTTATTTATAAAACTAAACGAAAATGCAATGCTTGAACTTTCATAAATTAACACATTATGGTGATTTCACTATTAAATGAACCATTACTCTTACCACAATTAATTGTAATAGTAAATTGTTTATTTCAGATGTTCTATAACTTTTTATTTAAAAAATATTTATAGTTGCTTATTATAAATACTTATTATATAAACAGTATTTATAATAAGTATTGCTTATTATAAATATTTCAATAAAAAATATTGAAGTAGCTTCACTCAAATTCAGGCACCTTCACCGTCCACGAAAGAGCCATACGACAGTGCCATTTCTGCAAAACCTGCGAATCCAATAGCAAGTAGTACATCTACTCAAGATAGGGAGAAAAAGAGGCAGATACAAGTCAAGGAGTGGACATCGGAAGTATCAGAAAACTGGGAGCCCTTCGAAAAAGTCCAGTCGAGAGCCCTGAAGAAAAGGGATAAGGCCAAAGCCAACGCCGAGAAGTAGCAAGATATGGTCCAGGGCACGTCTCTCGCTTAAGATCAAAATAAGGAGAAGCCACCCAGGTCAAAGTCGTCTAAACGGCGCAGCAGCAGACCTAGGAGTCAGGTGGTCCTGATCAATCCTAATATTGGCAGGACGTATGCCGATATCCTTGGAGCTATGAGAATGGATGTCCAACCTGATGACTCGATTACCGAGGTGCACCAGATACGGAAGACAGCTTCTGAAGGTATGCTCTTGGAAATTGCCAAGTGTGATGATACAGCAAAGCTCCAAGAGAAGATAAAGAATCCGGTCCATCGATCCGAAGCTGAAAATGGAGGTCCTTGATCTAGATTGCTTGACGAACGAGAGTGACGTTAAGGAATCCATCCGGAGAGAGCATCCAAACCTGAGCGGTGAGCTAAAGGTTACTCTGTTCGGTCCTAACTAGAGGGAGCAGAGGAAGGCCGTCGTTCAGATGGATGAAAAGGAGGCCATTTCTATACTCCAAAAGGGGAAACTTAAAAAAGGCTGGGAGTGATGCAGAATTCGACATCGTCTGGAGGTGGAGCACTGCTAGCGTTGCCTCGGTTATGGCCATGTAAGAAGGAACTGCTCTGGTCCTGATCGTAGCAGTATCTGCTGGAAGTGCGAAGGGCCAAACCATCGCGCTACAAGCTGTAATGCGACACCGTCCTGTGTAACATCCCAAACGCAAATAGGAACCACTATGTTACAGAAAGCCCTTGAAGTGAAGAAAGCACGTTCCATGCCTAAATTATTTAGTTAATACAGGGGAACTTGTTTATTTACTCCTTGAGCAGCATGTATGCGATGCCCGAGCCCAGTTAGTGATCGTAAGAAAGCCTTACCATACCAAGACCTCTCCATCTTGGTTTTATGACCGCCTAGGTACTGCGGCTATTTGGGTTGCAGACAACCGTAGGATCCGGGTACTGAGTCAAGGGGTTCTGGTGACGGTCGTGTCTGGGTCAGGTTACAACAAGTCACGGTTTGTAGCGTCTAACTATCCCCTAATTATTCTGCACAAGAGTATAGGGAGAGGCTGGAGGTACTGAAAGCATCCCTGGCCATGTAGTAGTGGGTGGTGACATCAACTCACGTGATGTTGAGTGGGGCATGCCTACCACAAATGTCAGGGGCAGGCCCACTCTGGATCTGCAAGTGCCGACATACCGAAGACCAGATGTTACGCTGTTATCGGCTGAATTGATTCCTCGTTTTATGGACTGGCGGGTTATGGATGTGTACACCGCGAGCGATCATGAGTTCATATCATTTCGAGCACGGAAAAGTCCGACGAATAAACACCCGAAACCCAGTTGGGTCGGTGATTTTTTTTTTTTTTTGGAGTGATTTTTTCGGTGATTCTGACCTTTGGAGAAAAGGATAAAAACTTGTGACAAAAAGACTTGGAGGAATGGGGACCAAAAGTGCTTCACACTCGGCAGAAACGGTCACAACAATCGTAAATGCTCTCTTCCCCTTGCAAAATTTGACTGGTGGTTTTGTTCAAGTCAATAGACACAAGTATACGAAAGTTGCAAAAACATTTTGCACACAATTAGAAAAATAAAGTTTACTCAGTTCTTTACTGTCCGATTGTAACAAATGAGGCACCAAAAGATTTACCTCTTTTAAAGCTAAATATTGTGTATCGTGACTTTTTGTTTTTGCTTTGGTTTTCATGAAATTTAGCATTAAAATGTTTTAAACAGCTGCCATTTTTAAATGGGTGAAAATATTATTTTATATTTTTATAATATATTAGGTGGTGTAAAGTTCAATATTCGTGTCAAGTTTCAAAACTGTAGCTAATACCGTAAAGGAGATAAGGTATTTTTTAACACACATACAGACAGACAGACGCCAAACTAAGCGAGATAAGACACATCTTCATAGGAACCTTTTATTTTAACCTATTTAATCATTTACTGAAGTTTTGCCCCACCCTATTCAAATACCTTGTATAAGAAAAAGTGATCACTTTTAATATTCTTAGGTCTAATTTAAAAACTTAACTATGTACGTAGGCCTGAAACCTTATTTATTTACTGTTTTATGAGGCATACTAACAACGTTAATAAAAAATATTATACTGTACAATATTTTAGCTATCATAATTTATAAAAAATTCCTAACACAGTTACAAGACTAATTGAAAATAACATTTTTAAGTGGAGAGTGACACGGTTTTCGTCGACGAGATTGAAGAGTTGAATCTTTTTTTTCATTTTACGATTTGGGCACTTTTTATGAAATCATAGTTTCAGCAGATTTCTTATATCCTCACTTTTTAAACCTTATCAAAATGTAACTATATGAAATCTAAGAAATAAAAATACATAAGACATAGTAATTTGAGTGTTTAGTGAAATTTTGATCTTTATAATTTTATTTAACACTTGAATAGTAAAAATTTTAAAAATTTTAAACTGAATTCATTCCAATATGACTTTTTGAATTGATATAAAGGAAATTAATAATGCATATATGAAGTTTAACGTTCTAGTTAAAATTAAATTAATTTAAATTAAATTTTACAACAAATACAGTGTGTTTCAAGGCATATTAACACATTATTTTGAAAACGAAACAAGAATTCAATGTATATTTAAAATTGTATGTAAGTATACATACAAAGGCTTTTTAATTTTTACCTGATGAAATATCAGTATCAACTGGCCGATTGTTGTAATGTAAAAAAATTATATATTTATACGGGTAAATTTTACATTTTAAAGAAATTAAATAACCAATTTTTCAGTTTTTGTTGTAAATCGAAAATAAATAGGTCCATTTGACTCAATCAACTTACAAAATCACAGCGGCTTGCTCCGCCAGTGCATAAAAGGGACTTTTGTACAGGATGGATTTCCTAATTCAGGTAGACCTGGGTGGTCATGTGAGGGGTAGTTCGTAGAATGTGACCATTACAGGGTGTACCCCAAAAGTCTAACGAAATGTCCAGATACCAGAATGGTTGCTTAATATCTCTTAACCCACCTCTACGTACTGCTTTCCAATTGAGCAGATCAAATTTCTCGCCCAATACTAGCTGGGCAATAGCAGTTTTGATGGACGACATAAGTGATCATATTACTAATTAATGATTATTACTGTAATGGTGATAAACAGCATTACAGGTAGCCTTAAACATAATAACATAGATAAAGTTGTATTGGATGATGGGACAGTTTTGGAGGATCCCAAGCAATTGTCAGAGGAGATCAACAACTACCTTATCAGTGTACAAAGTACAGCTGATAACACTGACCAGTTGGCTGGCAGAGTTTGTAATTTGACGAATTATCAGACCAATCATTCATTCTTCGTTGCTCCTACTGACTCTGCCGAAGTCAAAAACATAATTAAAAGTCTTAAAAATAAAAAATCAACTGGCCACGATGGATTATCTGTAGAGATGCTCAAGCATATTTACAGTAAAATAGCTCACGTTTTAGCCTACATAATTAACTTAAGTTTTGAAACTGGTGTTTTTCCAGAGTCATTGTTGTATCTCTGTTAAAAAAAATAATTCGTTCGAAATTGAAAATATAAGACCGATTAGCTTGGTATTTGTTTTTTTTTCTAAAATAATAGAGAAATGTATGAAAGTTAGATTAGTAAATTACCTGAGTTCTATAAACTTCCAGAATAAATCCCAGTTTGGTTTCACAAAAAATAAATCTACAGAAGATGCGTTAATAAACCTTTCAAGCTTAATATATGAATACATAAATAATAACAGGAAAACGACTGCAGTATTTGTTGACTTTAAAAAAGCATTTGACCTTGTGAATCATAATATTTTACTTAATAAAATGGAAAGTGCCGGTGTAAGAGGCGTTGCGTTGAAATGGTTTGAAAGATTCCTTGTAGGACGGACCCAATCAGTTAAAATTCATAATCAATTAAGCACTTCATTATTAGTAAGAGCCGGAGTCCCTCAGGGCTCCGTGCTCTCTGCAAATCTATTTTTAATTTTTATTAACGACCTGTTAGATCAACATTTCACATGTTCAGTTAGTGTGTTTGCCAATGACACTGCACTTGTATCCTCCAACAAAAATGAATTAAATCTCCAAATGAGTATTAACAATGATTTGAACATTTTGCGGTCATGGTGCTTCAAGAATAAAATGCATGTTAATGTAAAAAAAACTAAATATATTAACTTTCACATGACCGGCTTTAGATTCACAAACCCTATAGTTTATCATAAATTTGATTGTGAAGGTGAGTCGTGTGGCTGTAGTGCTGTTGAGCAAGTCCCCCACCTTTAAATATTTAGGGTTAACTTTAGACAGCAAAATGTCCTGGAAAAAGCATATTTGTGATTTAATAAATAAAACTAGATTTAATTTAAGAAAATTTTACTTTCTTAGAAACTTTTGTGATGTAAATTTACTGCGAACTCTGTACTATGGTCTGATTCATTCAAGGATACAATATGGCATTATTTGTTGGGGGGGAACTTGTATAAAACAACAATAAATACTATTAGAACAATTCAAAATAAATTTATTTGAATAATCCTGAAAGCAAATGCAAGAGACTCTTATTTACCTTTATTCTATTTATTAACAATTTTACCCATCCAACATTTATTCATCTATAAAACATTAAAATTATTTTATATACGAAGTGGCAATAGAGGCTCAACCAGAATTCATCACAATATGAGAAGTAACAAGAATAGATTATTTATCAAACCCAAAGTAAACAAAATGTTCTTCAAACAATCTTTTAATTACTTAGGCCCAAATTATTTAAATAAATTACCATTATACATTAAAGAAAGCAACAACAATAAGGAATTCTGCCACAAGCTAAAGAACTGGTTATACACTATACATGACACAAGTTGTCTGAGTGAGGCCTTAACTTAGAGTAAATTATAGGAAATATTAGTTAATGAACTGTAAAATTTTAATTTTAGTTTGATTTTCAAGTACTGTTATTTTAGTAGTAGTTTGAATTAACTACTACTAATTCACTAGTAGTTAGTTTTAGGAGGGTGGTTTTAGGAATGGTCCTGCATGGTTGAAAGCCGAAGTATGGTGTTCCGTATTCAAACTTAAAATAGTTTTCAAACTCGGAGTTTTATTAGCATTTGAATAGTGCGGCAAGTAGAGTGGGTACCCTTGTATCCGTTTTTGAGGTAACAATAGTGACCTTCCGGTGAGTTGATAAACATTTAAGGGATCAATGAGTCACATTTTCAGAGAATTAGGACTGTTAACAGATTAGAAGCGGGGTCACGTCATTTCCATGGAATCCCGCGCATGCGCACTGCGTGTTCAGGTTGAGAATGCACAGAACTAGTTTTCCCTGCGATCTACTCATTTCCCGTGCCGGTAGAGGCAGGTCGATGCTTCTCATCTGATTGAGTCAAACTCTACGGGTCGATAATATTGAATCGCCTTCACTTCCTAGCTGCAATACCAACTCTCCCTTGTACTGCAAATGTTGCGTTACACTTAAGAACTATAAACAAGAATATTATTATGAATTAAAACTTATAAATTTTTATTTCAAGCCTTCATATTATTGTTTAATTCCAACTTATAGAGGAAAAAATTATGTTCACTTAGTAAATTGAATAATTAATATTGATTTGTAAAAATATTTGTTATAAAATGAAATCACTTGAGGAATGTGTTATTATCTCAACTGAGCAACAAGAAGGTTTGCATGAGAATATTGCCAAAATTTGCTTTGAAATTAAAAAAAATAAAAGCTAACCAACCAGAACTAGATTTGGACCATCTTACATTTAAACTGACGAATTTGATAAAAAACTGTGACTCAATCCTTGTGGATAGTGAACAAAAAATGGACAAACTTGACACTTCTTTAGGGGAAAATGCTATATTAGAAAGTAAATTGGATATAGAGAAAAAACAAAGATTACTAGACATAAATAACTCTTTTGAAATTCAAGAGGCGGAGAATGACGAAAAGCTATCGTTGAAAAATCAAATTAAGGATATTAAAATTAAACTTAAAACTAGTGAAATAAATTGTAATTCTTTACTTTTGGAGAATGGGGAATCAAAAAAGAAATTAGAAAGTATAACAAGATTGAATAATTCACTAACTAAGGAAAACAACAACAAGGATATTACGATCTCAAGCATAAAAAATAAGTTAGATATTGTTACAACAGACCTTCTAAACGTGGAAGCTAAACAATCTTGGGGCAGAGATAAGTGGGTGGACGACACTGTACTTAATGACTACTTCTTAGCTTTGTCCGAAAGTACTACTGGTAGCGAAGCTCTGTTCCTTGGTCCTTTAGCGACCTCTATCATAAGATTTAGTACAAAAGAAGACGCTCTGGACAGCTTAAAACTCACAAATTTTGTTAACAGTAAATATGTATTATTATGTGTAAGCGACTCTAGTGAGGGGGGAAAGGATGACAGTGGCTCACACTGGAGTCTCTTGTTCGTAACTAGGAGTAACAGTTTAGCTTATCACTTTGACTCCTTAAACTCCAGAAATAAAACATCAGCTCAAATTATTGCAAACAAACTTGGCATAGAACCTATTAATGTTGCAGAAATGCCATGTATTCAGCAAAAGAATTCATTCGAATGTGGCATTAACGTTTTAGCAAATGCGAAATACATTGCGTACCATTACTGCATTACAAACGAGAACATCCTCTTTAATGAATGGTTCAGCAGAATGAATATAGTAAACACTGGTTCATCTTATTCTACGGAAAATGAATTGACAGAAAACGATATCTCACATACAAAAACAGATAAAACTCCTATAAATTTAAACCCCAAATGGCAAAAAGTACCTGCCAAGCGTAATAAGAAAACCAAAAATGGCCCTTTACATAAAAGCTCATCAAAAACCCCCCCAAAAAGTGTGAGTGACAATAGATTTGATATTTTATCACTAAATGATGAAGAGAATATCGTTCGGTGCAATAAACGTACTATCAACTCTGACTCCTCAATGAATAAAAAAAGGACATCTGTTTGCTCAAATCTGACATCCCCATTACGGTTGAAAGCTGTTTCAGATTTTGAGACTATAACCCAGCCCAGATTAACAGTGGCGTGTGACAGCCAAGGTAGAAGTCTCTCCAACTGTCTTGAGCGTAGCTCCAAGGATAAGTTTAAGATTTTTAACCATTGCCAACCTGGGGCACCCATTGAACAGAGTTTTGATGCATTACTGAAGTTTCCAGATTTAAAAACATACTCAAAAAATGACTTTATAGTTGTGATAGGAGGTACCAACAACATCACCCGAAATGCAGCCCATAATAGTCTTAAATTTTTAAGAACATTTGCTTGTACACTTAAGAACAAACTTTCTCTTTTTAGTCATACTAATATAATAATTGCAACCACACCTTACAGATATGACTTAAACGAGGACAGCCCTGAAAATAAGTTAATTAAAGAAACAAACTCAATCATTAGACAGGAAGTATATGGTGCAAGTAATGGTAATATTCAACTTGTAGATCTTTATCTTTTCCACAGACGTTATCAGACTCGCCATGGCTTACACCTGAATAAGAAGGGGAAAATACTACTTAGCAAAGAAATCCTGAACATAATTAAAATATTTCAAGATAATATAGTAGTAGAAATGAAGACACACGAAGAACTGCTAACCCCTGAAACAGCTGCCCTGCCATCGGAAGATACGCCTATCAAAAAGCCAACAAAAGATTCAAGTAGCACTATTGAAGTGATTGAGGCATCTATGTCGGAATTAATTGATAAGTATAAACAACACTCAGATATTGCATTTGCTCATTGCATATCTGGGGATTTCGGGGACCCAAGACAAATGTCAGCAGGCGTTGCTGTCACGTTTAGAAAAGTGTTTGGCAGACCCCAACGTTCTGACTGTTTGAGCGAATGTCTAACTTCACAAGAATCTATGGGCCAGGCTACAGTTTATGGACTTGATACCAAACCGACTTACAGCAGTAAACCTAGAATAGAGGTTTAGGATAGGGCATTACATAAACTAATTGATTAGTGCATTAAAAAGAAATATAAAAAAATCATATGTTCGCCCATGGGTTGCGTACGAGATCAGATACCACCTACACATTTTGTGCAGCAGATTGTACAGCTCCATCACAAAACAGATGCTGCAGTAAGTGTTGCGGTTCACGATGAACGTGCATCTAGACATTTAAGAAATGGTTTAAAGTACGAAGAATCCTTGAAGTGTTTGCGTGACAGTTTAGTAGTTGAATTGAATGAGAATACTTCACTTTGCACAACCACTTTGAGTCTGCCACCTTGTACTCCCTCCCCTGCATTGCCGTTTTCAACGAGTGCTGCATCTCCACTTTGCATTACCACGTCCACAGCCGCACTGCTTGATCACAGTTCCAGTGTTAATGCCAGTGATGTTAAAAGTGCCAAAGTCATTACAGTGGGTGGAATTGATAATAAGATCTTTGATAGTGATATTAATTTTTTAGAATTAGAGAAATCATTAAATGTAACCTCAGGGCCTTAAGTTGTAACAAAAATATTATCCATGTTAGTCCTACAAATTTTCCTAAGTTAAACCACAATGATTTATATTTATTGCATTTAAATATTCAGTCTGTTAGAAGTTCGTTCAATGAGCTAGAAATACTTCTTGATGACTTTCCTGTCCAAGTAGTCTCGCTTAACGAACATTGGCTTATGGTTGATGAATTAAGTTGGTATATTCCAAGAGGATACAAACTAGGCGCAGCTTTTTGTCGAACTAAGGGCTATGGTGGGTCCTTAATACTTCTTAGGGAAGATATTTGTTATGAACCATTTAATGTACAAAGCCATGCAATCGAATCTATTTTAGAAGTATGTGCAGTCAGACTTCTTCCTTCCAAATTAGTTATTACCTCAACGTATTGTGCAGATTCATATAATATGGATTCTGTAAATGCCATAGACACATTGCTAAACTCACTTGTGAATAATTATATTAGGTTTTTTATTTTGGGCGATTTTAATATAAATATTAAAAAGGATAAACCTATTGTACATACATTTATTAATATGCTAAAATCCTATGATTCCTACTGTTTGTTTGCACAAAATACAAGGGAAAAAGCATGCATTGATAATGTCATAACTAATTTTAACTTAGCTGTTCTGGATAAAGATGTTATCAAAACTTGTATAGCTGACCATGATTTGCTTTGGGTAAGAACAGATAGCTCAAAGATAAACATTTTACAAAGCAAAAACCAAGTAGAATGTAACACTAATTATACATTTAGAAAGCTTAATAATAACTTATAAGATTTTAGATGTAAGCTGATAAATGAAAGTTGGGATGACATTTATAGTGAATATTTGACTGTAGATGAAATGTGTACACGATTTGTTAACAAAGTTATTTTCCATTATAATTATACATGTCCAATCAGATCGAAATCAAAATTAAAATCTAGTAATAAGCCTAACAAAAATAAATATGTTAAATGGTTTACACCTCAGCTTGCACAGCTAAGAGACTTGGTTACTATACTTAGAGATAGGGCATCTTTAGGTCCCAAACATAGAAAGTTATTGATTAAAGCTCGAAGTTTACACAGAAAGGAGTTAAAATTAGCCAAGATAAATTATAACGAAAAGTTTATAAAAAACTCAAGCAATAAATGCAAAGCTGCGTGGCATGTAATAAAAAATGAGATTGGGGGTCTTAATGTGAAAAACAATTGTTTGCCGGACATTTCTCCTGATGTATTTAATGATATATTTCTGAACAATGCAAGACAGGCGTTACCGATAGCACATAATCACCAAGCAAGTGCTCAACAGCTGCTCTTGTCTTCCGTTACAACTTGTATTGACAAAAATCTTGAAATTTCACAAATAAGACCACATGACTTAGTAAACATTATTAACAGTTTTAGTAATTCAAAAAGTGAGGATTACCTTGGTATGTCAAACTTTGTACTTAAACATGTTGTTGGTGAAATTGCTTCCCCTTTGACATACTTGGTAAATTCCATTTTAATGTCAGGTATTTTTCCTAAGATCTGGAAAATTTCAAAAACAGTTCCTCTCTACAAGAAAAATGATCGAAGAGACCCAACAAGCTATAGACCAATCTCATTGGTTCCAGTGTTCAGTAAAGTTGTTGAGGCAATTGTAAAACATCAAACATTTGAATATTTCATTAGGAATAACTTATTTAGTCCATCCCAGTTTGGGTTTATTCCCGGGAGATCTACTATCAAGGCTTTGGAGTCATTAGTTGATGAAATTTTATTAGCTTTTGAAAGCAAGAAGGTGGTTTGCTCTGCCTTAGTAGATTTAAGCAAAGCCTTTGATAGCATCTCCCATAACATTATAATTCAGAAATTGGAATTCTATGGTGTTAAAAATACTGTCCTTAAATTATTTAAATCTTATTTAGAAGACAGGAAGCAAATGGTGGTTGTAGGTATTAAAAAATCTGATCTCAAAGAGATTACATTAGGTGTACCTCAGGGGTCAATTTTGGGCTCTTTTTTGTTTTTAATTACTATAAATTACCTCTCATCTTATATGTCATAAAACACCATTTTATACGCAGATGACACAACCTTTTACGAAATTGATCATGATACACAAATTGCTTAAACTAAACTCAGTGACATGATATTAAAATCAAACATGGTTTGATTCAAATAATCTTAAGGTTAATGTAGATAAAACTGAAGAAATCGTCTT
This sequence comes from Stictocephala bisonia, assembly GCA_035578905.1. Lineage (NCBI taxonomy): Eukaryota > Metazoa > Arthropoda > Insecta > Hemiptera > Membracidae > Stictocephala > Stictocephala bisonia. The sequence continues at coordinate 151,626 of JAQJVL010000805.1, forward strand.
TAGTCTTAAACAAATTTCTTTTGAAACTAAATCAGTTAAATTATTAGGGCTCTTTTTGGAGAACAAGCTATCTTGGGACTCGCAAACAAAAAATATTATTTCTAAATTATCAAGAGTTCTTTTCCTTTTACGTAAATTAAAACAATGTGTTTCATGATATGCTAATTACTGCTTATTACACGTTTTTTCACCCCCATCTCCATTACGGTATTAGGCTATGAAGGAATAGCCCAGGAGCAGCTAAGGTTTTTATTTGCCAAAAAAAGGCAATTAGAATTATTATGGTAATAAGAAGTGCAGACAGTTGCCTAAATTATTTTAAGCAGTTAAAAATTATTACTGTACCTAGCTTATACATATATTGCAACATACTTCATGTTAAGGAAAACTTGGAATATTATAGGAGTAGACTAAATGTTCATGAACATGCAACAAGAAATCAAGCAAAATTAGACCTACCAGCCTTTAGATTAAATAAATCAATAGAAAGTCATCTTTATATGCAACTTCATTTTTTTAATAAATTACATTACTCTGCCTCAAACGTATCATTTAAAAGATTCAAAAATATTCTCAAACATTGGTTTTTTCTATGCCATTTTACAAAGTGAATGATTTCTTGGAGCATAATCTTACGGATTTAAGATTTGATCAAACTATTTAAATTTATGCCTGTTGTAGATTTTAATTGCTAATTTTTGTAATTGACTATGTCTTTTATAATATGTTTTATTATTTAATGACAAATAAAGATCTTGAATCTTGAATTTAATGAACGCTACAGAATGCCTTTCTAATCATATATGAGACTGTAATACTTAAAAGAGACTGGACTGAGTTATTTGTTAATTTATTTTATTATTATTATTTTTGGTCACTAACTACATTACTGGAAACAGTGGTTAGTATTATTCACTTAAGTTTTATGTTGATTTAATTGTCAAGATGTTGTGAATAGAGATCATTATTCATTATTATTCATTATTCTAATTCTAATTTGTATTTAGCATGGAAAATGCTAAAATAGGAAACACTCTAGCAAATCATCAAGGTGTTTATTTAAAATAAAGAGAAACAAATACTAAATTATAAAAATATGAAATTCCTCATCAATTTGAACAGTATAAACGCACAAAACTAGGCACTTAATGTTCAATTAAAATAGAATATAAGAACTATGTTAAATCTAGTTGTAAGTGATTTGATAACAAACCTCAAACCGGATTTGAGTTTTGATATACAAGCAAGTTACTGATATATCCTTCAGTAATTACAGAGAGAGGTTGACGGAGATTGTCACAAGGGTGGCTTTTATTTTAACTGTTTATGTTCTTACTGCTGATTAGCTATAATCATTTTACATAACATTACTGTATCTTTTATTTTGTTTCTTTCTCTTATTTAATAATATAATTTATTTCCAAAGATTTGTAACAGACAATTGGATAAATATCTAGCTATATACATGGATACATACATATATATATGAATACACTATACATATATATCCCGTGAAGTCCCGGTAATCCGAAATAATTAAGACTGAATCAACTTTGGATTACCACATTTTTCGGATTAACAGATTTTCTTAAAATACTCTTTTAATAAAATATACCATAAATAATATGCCTATTATTAAATACAGTACTTTAATTTTGAACACAATAAGGAGATAATGAACCCTTAAATGGAAGAATACGTTCATCTTACAAATCTGAAGACGTACAATTAAGCAGTTTTTAAAAACAAAAAGTTGAAGCACTAGGGGGAATTGATCCTGAGCCCAGCACTTCTTGATGCCGTTACTTTTGCTACTAGGCCACGTAATCAGCTGATGGAAGTCCTGTGCATATTTCTTGTATTCTCATGCTACCTCAGACAACACTGTTCGCAATTCCCATTGTCAGTCTCTCATCAACAGTTTGCACTCGTCTGTTTATATAATAAGTTTTGTTGTTTCCATACTGTACAACTGCATTTTAAGTTTTTGTTGTGAACTTATATTATTATTTTTGTTTTCTGTGTGGAGCAAGAGAACCGTAAGATCTGTATTTTTTTCTGTATATTGTACAATATACGTAAAAACGAAAACTCAGTTTGTGCACCTTATAGGAAAAACTTGAGGTGTTGAAATGTTTGAGCAATGGCTAGAGTGTGTCTAAATTAGCAGTTGAGTTTGGAGTTGGGAACTCCACAGTCACTAATTAGAAAAGAAATCGACCAAAAATAGAACAGTTTTGAACAGCAACTTTATATAAGTGTACTGAATCTCGACAAACTGTCAAAACGACTCCACTAGACAAATTTTTTTGTGGTTTTCTCAAGATAGGGAAAAGGGCACCCCGATTAATGGGCCCCTTAATAAGGAAAAAGCTTTAAACTTAAATAGGCTAATGAATGGTGACGAAACTTTTGTTGCTAGTACAGGGTAGGGTGGCTTGATCGTTTAAAGAAGCATTACAACATACGACAGCTAACCATCACTGGAGAAAGGTTGTCATCTGATGAGACTGCTGCATTTCAATATGTAGGTAAATTTGCTGAAATGAATGATACAGAGAATCACTCACCTCAGCAAATCTACTGACAATGACAATGACTGACTAACTCACTCACTCAAGTATACAAATTCTAACCCACTTCCAGATGAGTTAGAAACTTGAAATTTGGACACACTTGTAGCTTTTACCAATCAACCTACGGGAAAATTACGCAAACTAAAAGTTTTTTATTTTTAACCTCTCAAAAAAATTAAAATGGCAGGTGGAAATTTTGAATTGTGTGCAACTTACGACTTCAGTGTGGGCAAACCGTTGGTTGTAGAGCAAATCTAACAGAATACTCCAGATTTGAAACTAAATGTTCTACAATTTCTTAAATGAGTATTTTTTTTTATTTTTTGAATATTATTTACGCAAAAATCCATTAAATTCCTATTTTCGTTCAAAAAATTCTATTTTAGATAAGTTTTTCGTATTTTATTGCCTTATGTAAATGTAAGAACTTAAGATATGTAAATGTTAACTTTGTAACGGGTCCACCAAATTGACAAGTTAAATTAATTTAAATAAATAATCAATTATTAAATTAAAGAAGGGGATATATTTAATTGAAACAACCAATGAATGTTCAAATTATATTCGAGAATTGTCATGAGTAAATCACCAGTTAGATAGAAAAGGAAACAGAAATATCTCCCAAACAAACGCTTGAAGTCACAAATACAATCCTTCCTTTGTTACCAAGTCAGACATGGGTGGGTCTTTCCAGGAAAATATCGTAATAAACAGATGTGGGAACGTCTGAGTGGCACCAGTCGATAAAAACAAGACGGAATAGTGTGCTACAAGAGTAAACATGAAAGTCAGTTGGAATTTTCCATATAGCCCCCACCCCGGGACCCAAGCAAGCCGAACGTATAAGATACGTTTGTGCAGACGACATGTTGGTGAACACTAAAAAAAAAGGAGGGACGCTATTGGTTCACGTAAAAAAGGAAGGAGATTACCATGCGGTCGACTGAAACCAAGAGCCCGCGCCCTAGACACTCTTCACACAGACACACGGTAACACAGACATTACCACTCCGATGTCTTCGGAACTTCATTTGTTCGAAAACTTTCAATAAATCTTTTCAAGTGTAATGTCATATTATAAAGCAATGCAGAACTAAAGTATATTTTTTTTTTATTAAATAATTTATATTCAAAAGTTGAATCGGTTCGAGTAGTGCTCTACGAGAACTTCATTTGTCCCCAGATAAGTCAAATTTTAGAATAAGTAATCAAATAAGATTTTGATAAATTACATTTGTAACAATAATTGAATAAAATTGAAATATTATTATTAACTATTTAAATGAAATTTGAAAAATTAATTTTAAATGATAATGTTAAATAAAAATTAATGTAATAAAGTAAATTTTTGTGTTTGTATTATACAGCCTCACCGATTTACCCGTTTAAGACCCTGAGAAACAAAAAGAGATTTCATAAAAGAGTTTAAAGAAATTCAATTTATTAAATATTTTAATTGAATAAATTAAGTAAAAGTAATTAATGTAACGACCTCTTAAAGGTAGAACGTTACAACTTATGTAAATGTAACAAAAAAAGAAAATGTAAGAACTTAAAACCTCAAACACTATCTACCTTTACTACTTTGTTACAAAAGCTGCTGTACAATTTTATTTTTCACTTTTCATAACCTTCATGGCTGAAGTGAAACGGTGACCTGTTTGCAGAGTTGAAGTTTTTGTTTTCCTGAAGCTGTAATATTTAGTTTAGACAACATATAATGAAATATTAAATTTAAAAATTAAATTTTGTTCAAAATGTACCCTATACATTTTTTTGGCACATACAATAATTTCCTAACAAAAGTTCTTCCCACAATCTATACATATATAAGCCAAATACCACTCACTCACTCACTGACTGACTAAACACGAAATCTCAAAAACCACCGAACGGATTCGTATGAAACTTGGTACGTAGCTTCCTCTAGGGTAGTAGGTGCTCGCTAAGAAACGGTTTCAAAAAATTCAAATCAGATTCGCGACCAAACCGCGAAAAACGCGACTTTTAAATTTATGTATTTTTTGTGAACCTACAAATCACATTGCAACAAAACTTGGTACCAAGCTTCCTTTTAGGTCTTAGATGAACTCTAGAAAAAAGTTTTCACAAAGTTCGGGTCATTTCAGCACTATAAAGAACTCACTCACTCACTGACTGACTAAACACGAAATCTCAAAAACCACCGAACAGATTCGTATGAAACTTGGTACGTAACTTCCTCTAGGGTAGTAGGTGCTCGCTAAGAAACGGTTTCAAAAAATTCAATCAGGTTCGCGACCAAACCGCGAAAAACGCGACTTTTAAATTTATGTATTTTTTTGTGAACCTACAAATCACATTGCAACAAAACTTGGTACCAAGCTTCCTTTTAGGTCTTAGATGAACTCTAGAAAAAAGTTTTCACAAAGTTCGGGTCATTTCAGCACTATAAAGAACTAGCAGAAAGTACCCGTGCTTCGCTACGGATTATGATTAAGGATCGGATTCGAATGCAAATTGGTATGTAGCTTTCTCTAGAGTTGTAGGTGCTCTGTGAGAAACTGTTTCAAAAAATTAAATCGGGTTCTCGACCAAACCGCGTAAAACGCGACGTTTAATTTTCGAATTTTCTGAACTTAAACATTAGATTAAAAGAAAATTTGGTGCTAAACTTCCTTTTAGGTCTAAGATGAATTCTGGGACGTTTTTTCTGAACTTACAAAGCAGATCGCAACTAAAATTGGTGCTAAGCTTTCTTTTAGGTCTTAAATGAACTGTAATAAAAATGTTACAACAAGTTTGGTTCTGCTCGGCACTATAACTCTTTATACTTTGCATAAGTGCTTATAAAAAAAAAAAAATTTCAATCACGTTTCAAACCAAACAGCAAAAAACTCGATACTTGACGATTGTTGTATATTTTCTAAACCTAGACAACAGATCACAAATAAACTTGATACTATGATTCTTCGGCTGATTGTAAATTAGCGATAGCAGTCTTGGCTGTTCACTAGAAGGCCGGTTCTTATCAGTTGACCTCTGCCCTCCCTCCCACTCCCCGCACCTCACCAGCACCGCACCGCAGTACGGCTCGGCTCATATCAGTCCAGTACACGCTTTTGACCTGAACACTGCTTTGCTGTTTGTTCAGTTCTGTCCATTGCTTATTGCTTCTGAATACTACCTACTTTTTCTTAAATATTTTCTTTTGCCCCACTATTTGCTACCATAGTATTCGATTGCCTCACATCCTTTCATACCATCATTTTTTTACCTTTTTTCATGTCATAACTCTGACATTCTTAATAGTTCTCCTGGTTCAAACTTGATACAGTTGACATAACTCTGTAGTTACAACTCCGGCCACTCCAGTTTGGGTAGGGTGTTCACTTACTACATGAGTTTATATTGGTATTTTATTCTGTTAACTATTTGCTTCTTTTACTTACTGCTTGCTTCAATTCTAGATCATCTGCTTGGGTTTGAACCTTTTCACTTCATCTTCTTCTTCTAAAATACAAAGCTAAATTTTTCTTTATTCATCTTAATACTTTTTCTGAACAGTTGCACGACAATGGTTATTGAAACATTCGATATTGATGGTGTGGCAGTACCTCACCATGTCATAAAGATCACTGGGGACGGGGCTTGCCTTTTCTCCTCTTTATCTTATCTGGTCCACTGTACAGCTTCACTAACACTCCGAGTGCGCGCTGACATTGTGCGTCACGTGTCCAACAACTGGCGCAGACTTAAGCCTTACACCTTGACCATAAATAAAGTCCCTTACAGAACTAAACGTCAGTACATCGCCGACATGTCACAGCCTTACTTCTATGGAACCTTTTGTGAGCTCATGGTTGCAGCAGAGGTCTTTCCTTATAAGTTCGAGCTCTTTCGTGACAGAAAACTCTTAGCCTGTTATTGGGATGAGGTTCAGGAAATAAAAAGACTTAAGTTCTCTGGTGATGACATGGCAGGGCACTTTGACGTTCTTATACCTTGCGAACAACCTTATTTTTTACAGGGTCAATACCACTGTACGTGTATGGGTGGGTAAATGTTGACACGTAATTAAAAGAAAGCCTAATAGTAGTTAAAAACAACCAGTTTTTAAAAGATTTTAAGGAAAGGGGTTTCAAATATCTGATTCTCTCTCCCATGGGTTGTATAAGAGACAGGATACAACTTGACCATTTTGTTGCCAATCTTAGCAAATTTCAACAAGAAACACAAGCCACCATTAACATTATATTATATAGTAAGCATTGGAACGAGTCAAGAATAGGACTTTCACATGAAGATTTTTTAAATAGTTTAAAGAGAACAATCTGTGAGTTCAAGACATTGCCACAAAGCCTGCTGAATCAAGACTTGGACTTATCAATCATATCAACATCTTCACCATGGCGAGGATGGCCAAGTCCAGAGCTTGCAACCTATGACCTGACAAAGACTCCTTCCCTGATAGTTGTTCCTGGAGTGCCATCCTATAGTGAAGCAGTCAAGGGGGTAGCTGTTGATTCTAACTTGAAAAAATACACTACTGCTCTTCGTCTTGTGGATGATTATGAGCTTGATGCTCCTACAAACCATCAAGGATCAGCAAGTTGTTTTGGAAGTGATGATTTTAATAATTTACCGAGTGAAATTTCAGGTTCTGATACCTTGAGTGATGAATATGTATCAAGTGTTGGGACGAATGAGTCATTTTTGCATGTAAATAATTGTCAAGTAAATACTGATAATACTCCATATACCAAAACAGATCAATCTATGACAAATTTTCCTTTAATTCATTCAAAAGATGTAACATAACGGATAAAGATGTTTATATGCTTAAGGAAAAAAAATTAATTACAAAAATTACCATATTTCACCAAAATATTGAGAGTTTAGTTAGTCGTCTGGAATCTCTACAAATTGTTTTGTTTGAAATTGATCCCACAAAAGTTATTCTGTCAGAACACAATGTTAAGGATAGTGAAATTAATAGCATAAAAATTGATGGTTATACCTTGAATGCTTTTTATTGTAGAAAATATAGTAATAAAGGGGGTGTTATGATTGTTTCTAAAGAGAATATCAAGTACAGACAAATAGTTTTAAATGATTTAATTGATACAAATATATGTGAGGACAAAATATTTGAATTTTGTGCTACAAAATTTATTTTTGGTTCTTTTCAATTTATTGTAATAGGAATATATCGTTCACCCAGTTCTAATTTTTTTGAATTCTTGGAAAGATTAAACATTTTAATATTGAGAATTGTAAAGAAATGTCCTAATATTGTAATATGTGGAGATTTTAACATAAATGTCTTGATTAATTGTAGAGAAACAAGAGAGTTCAAAAATATATTAAGGAGTCATGGAATTAGTTATTTGATAGATTTTCCTACTAGAATATGTGATACAGCTGAGACATGCATCGACAACATCCTTACTAATTTACCCAAAGATAAGCTTAATGTTAGAGGATTGATTACAAATTTGTCAGATCATGATGCTCAAGTTCTTGAATTGGATAACCCTGCTTTGAGTTCTAACAATAATAAAAGTTTACATTTTTTCAAAAGAAAATTTTCAGAAAATAATAAAAAGCTATTTCTTGATATGATATCCAAGGAAAGCTGGATTAATGTCTATAACTCTAATGTATATGATAAGTTTGATTGTTTTTTTGGTATATTTTTTATTACTTTGATTTTTGCTTTCCAAAAGTAAAATGTAGGGAACAAATTAAAAGAAATAATTGGATATCAGTTGAATTACTAAAAAATAAAGATGAAATTACTAATATGACAAAAATATACAGAAGTTTGAAAACTCCTGAATTGAAGTTTATTGAATTGAATTGAATTGAATTGAAATAAGAAAGAAAAAAATACTATACAAATGCTATTAAAGCTAAACATGACTTTTATATCTCTTTGTTAAGTAGCTCTAGTAATGTTTGTAAAACTTCATGGAAAATTATTAAAAATGAAATTGGTCCTAAAAATGATGTAAAACAGAAAAACTTTAGATTAAGATCTAATGGTACATTAGTGAATAATCCTAGTGATGTAGCTAGAGTATTTAATGATTATTAAAATAACATGGTCGATACTCAAATCATTCCCCAGTTGAAATCTGTCTGCCCTGCAGGTAGTTTTTGTCTTTATCAGACAAATACTACTAATAAAAAATTCTCCCCTACATTTTTAACTGAAAAGGAAATGAATTGTATAATCAACTCATTTGATAGCAAATACTCTATGGGTTATGATGAAGTTCCTATGCCTATAATTAAGATTGCTAAGGTCCATTTAATAAAACCATTAACGCACATAATAAACTCATCTTTTGTTTCTGGAATTTTTCCAAAACGGCTAAAAATCTCAAAAATCAAGCCCCTTTTTAAAACAGGTAACCCCGAAAGCGTAGAAAATTATAGACTACTATCACTTTTGTCTTCATTTTCTAAATTATATGAAAAGGCAATGGCCAATCAGCTGATTAGATATCTAGAAGACAATAATCTTATTACAAGTGATCAACATGGTTTCAGATGTGGCAAATTAGCGATAAGCGCCTCTATTGAATTTATTGAATCAGTCATTGACTCTATTGATAAGGGTGAAAACACTATTGGGGTTTTTATGGATCTTAGTAGAGCATTTGATAGTGTTTGTCATAGTAGGTTACTTGATGTTCTTCAAAACTTGGGTATAAGAAATCATGCACTTTCTTGGTTTAGGTCATACTTACTTGACAGATCATCTTATGTTGAAGTAAATCATTTGAAATGTAACAACCTAAGAACATTTAATTCACTAAAGAGCACTTTACGTTATGGAGTCCCTCAGGGATCTATTTTGGGACCACTTTTGTTTTTATGTTACATTAATGGACTTCCCCAGTTTTTAAAATCAAATGCTAGCTGCAAAGTCACTTTATATGCTGATGATATAAATTTAAAATTGTCCAGCCAAAAATTACAAGATTTAGAAATTAATGCATATTGTAATCTTACAGCTATTCAACAATATCTAGCAAACTTAAATTTAGTAATAAACCCTAATAAAACTAAATATATTACATTTACTGCAAATAAAAGAATATCTAGCAGAAGTGATACAAATATCTTTATAATTAACAATGCTTTAGAAGAAGTAAATGAACTTAAATTTCTTGGATTACAAGTTGATAAATATCTTACTTGGGACTCGCATGTCAATAACATTTCCAAAAAAATATCAACTGGACTATTTGCTCTTAGAAAATTGGCTCGGCTTTGTGACTTAATTACACTGAAATCTGTATATTTTGCTTTTATCCATTCACATATTTCTTTTGGAATTTCTGTATATGGAGGAACATCAACTGAAAATTTAAACAGAATTTTGAAAATGCAAAAAAATGCTGTTAGGATTATGCTTAAATTGAAATGGTTTGAGTCGGCCAAGCATCATTTTCCTGCTTTGGGAATAATGACAGTTTTCAGTGTTTATATACATCAGTTAGTATTATCAATAAAATGTAATAGTACTATACTTCATACTCTGGGACATCATCATAGTTATAATACGAGAAATAAATTCAATATTGCTTTCAATTCACATAAGTTAAAACTTTACGAAAAAAAAACTAACTATGCGGGAGTCAGATATTATAATTATTTGCCACAATATATAAAAGATATTACAAGTTATGACAAGTTTAAAAAAAAACTAAGGATTTTAATGATTAACAAACCTCTTTATTCATTAGAGGAGTATTTTTATTAATATAATATTTTATTGACATATTGAGGTAAAAGATGATACTAAGTGTTTATGTTTATAATATATAATATAATATGTTCTATGTACCTATAATAACTGTTTTAAGTAAATTTTGTATGACGCCATTCTGTACGCATATGTGCTAGCTGAATAAAGTTATTTTGATTTGATTTGATTATGTACCAAATTATTTTCAAAACAGTCTACATACCTAAAAATCTTATGCCTCAACATTAAAATCCCAACCTGGTTTTTCTGAATCTATGCCCACCGACCCTATTACATCCAAACCTGGCCCATCTTCCCTTTGTGTCTATGAACCTGTTGCAGTCCAACCAGGCTCTTCTCAGCCCATCCTATCAAACCTTGAAACTCCCTTAGACATGAGTTCGGACGAATCAATCGTAACAGTGATCACACCTCAAAAATCTAGAGGTAGAAAACGAAGGAAAAGATTCACTGATTCCATCCGAAAAAAGCAGGTTAGGGAGTCTGTTGCTAAAAATACGAGAGCCACCCTGAAATGCATAGAAAGGCTGTTAAAAAATATGCCGAGAGCAACCCTGGAGTGCACAGGGGGGCTATTCAAAAATATGCCGAGAGCCACCCAGAAGTAAACAGAAGGGCTGTTAAAAAATATACCGAGAACAACCCCGAGATTAACAGAAAGTCTGTAAAGAAGTACTCAAAAAACCATCCTGAAGTTAATCGTGAGGCTACGTCAAAGTACAATGAGAGGCGTGCACAAGTAAAGTTACTGCCATGGACAATCAAGAAACTCTCAGGTTTCAAGTATGACCCAAACATTGAATATTCTACAGATAAAATAGTTCAACTTGGACCTCGAGAAAAGTGCAATTTCTGCCATGCTTTAAAATGGAAAGACGAAGAAAGCCCCGGAATGTGTTGCAGTAATGGAAAAGTTCAACTGCTTCCCTTTCAAAAATATCCCGACCCCTTACATAGCCTTCTTTCTCACGACCATCCTGAGGCTGAGCATTTTCTTAATAATATTCGCAAATACAACGGTTGTTTCCAAATGACGCCGTTTGGAGCAAAAGAGATAAAAGGAGACCATTTCATGCCAACATATAAGGTGCAAGGCCAGGTTTATCATAGAATAGGGAGTCTAATGCCTCGAACACAACAGCAGCCGTCTTTCCTTCAGATATATTTTGTTGGTGATGATAACCGTGAAAGAGACATTCGCTGTGGGTACTTTCAAGATGTCAAGCCAGCATTGGTAGGCCAGCTCCAAAAAATTCTTCATGAACATAACAAATATATCAAAGAGTTCAAAGCTGCTATTGATTCTGTTCCCAAAGATCAGCAAGATTTCCAGGTAGTTATCACTGCTGACCAGAAGCCTTCGAGTGCTCACAAGGGACGTTACAATACTCCTACCACTAACGAAGTTGCTGTCTTGATTGTAGGCCAGGTGTTTGAAAAGCGAGACATTGTGCTATACAGTAGGGAAGACAAACTGATAAGAATCAGTGAGCTACATCGAGCGTATGATTCTCTTCAGTATCCTCTCATGTTCTGCCGTGGTGAAGATGGCTATTGTATCAACATCCCTCAGCGTGACCCAAACACCAAGACAGCACTTAAGAAAACTGTGTCTGCAGCTGATTTCTACGGATATAATTTAATGGAGCGAGAAGGCGAAGAACCATTTTACTTTGGTTTTGCAACCTCCTCAACCAATTTTTGGTTGATATGTACGCAAAAATTTAAACAGAACGGCTAAACTTCATTCGAAACAACCAAAAAAAGTTGAGGAATGAAGACTACATTCACTTGAAGGATGCCATGAGAAAAGCTGATGCTCAGGTATCGGAGCTGGGTAAGATGGTTGTACTCAGGGCCGTAACTACCACCGGGGCAACCGGGGCACCGCCCCGGGGCCCCCGAGCCTAGGGGGCCCCGAAGGGGCCCCCGATAGAGGGGCATAATTGTGTACTACTTCCGAAAAACGTATTTTTTATATATTTAAAAATCAACGAAAATTTTATAGTAAAAATGTAAAAAACTAGAGACTGAATTTTGAACTTAAAAAATATACGATAAAAATATTTTTAAGACAAATAAGCTTATACAAAATCATAAAGAAATATAATTTTCTTACGTCAATAATTGTTGCTCGGGAGTGAGTCATTGCCCAGCCGGATGTTTGAGATAAACGATAAACATACTACTGTAACCGGAAGTGCACAGGTGTTCCCACGACATCGAAAGACGTCTGCGTTGCCAAACTTTGCTAAGATAAAAAATAATCTTGGCAATACTGTATAGTGTTTGCTTCTCGTCATTACCTCTCAGTACGTGGTTGTGATAGGACATTCGGGACTAATCGTGACTAAGTTGTTTGTGCTGTAATTTACTCAGTTTTTGCGATCGACCTCTTCCTAAAGTGTGTGCTAGTGTGCTAGTTATAATGAAACGGTCATATTTAAGTGGAAGTAAAAAAAGACAACTTAAGAAAAGAAGAGATGAAGAGTGTGCAAAAAATTCAAAGTTATCCCAATGGCTGGGTAGCGCCAGTGCAAGTCATTCATCAAGTGATACTAACAATACAGGTAAATTATCGTATTTCAAATAATACTCTAGGCTTAATTTTTAAGATTGTATTGCCAGAATTCTACATTTTTCTGCTACTCAGATAAAATTTAACTCATAAAAAGTGGTTTCAGTATTCCGCTAAGATCTTGCTTTTACTGCATTGATAATTAATCCAAATGTCATGGACAGGGCTACGACGGAGCTGCTGTGATGAGTGGTGTGTACAATGGTGTTCAACAGCGCATCAAAGAAAAATCTCCTCACGCATACTTTGTGCACTGTGCCGCTCATAACCTTAATCTTGTGTTAAAAGATGCTGTAGAAGGAAACAGGGTTGTCAGTCAGTTTTTTGAAACCCTCCAAAACGTTTACAATTTCTTCGGGCACAGCATCGTCCGATGGGAAGATCTAAAATCAATGTACGACAGTGAAAACCAGCAAAGCATTGCAAACGTAACGCTGAAATCTTTGAATCCAACGCGATGGGCTGGCAGGCACGATGCAGTTTATGCGTTAAAACAGAGGTTTGGTGATGTGATAAGAAGCCTCACTCGCATTGTTTTGACGTCAAAAATAAGCAAAGAGAGAAACGAGGCACAACAGTTAAAGAACAAACTTGAAACCTTTGAATTCGTTTTGCTTTTAGTCGTGCAGTGTGAGGTTCTCGGTGCACTGAACATCGTATCCAAGGCCCTACAATCCAAAACTTTGGACCTCTCATCAGCAAACGAGCTTCTGGGAGAGGCATTGCTAAAGGTGACAGAGATGCGAGGGAATTTTGAAGGATTCTTGGCAAAAGCGATAAATATTTGTAAGGTTTGGGGCATAACTCAGAACTTCAAAGAAGGAAGGGTTAAAAAAGCCAAAAAACATTTTGATGAACTATGTCAAGATGAACGGCTAGTTGATCCAGAATCTTGCTTCAGAGTGACAGTATTCAACCCCATGATTGACACTCTCTTCACCCAGTTAGACCACCGCTTCCAAGGAATGCAATCAGTTTTGGATACCTACCAAGTGATTCAACCAGACTACTTGGCAAATGCTCCAGAAGATGAAATTCACAAGAAAGCCAGTGAATTTGTTAACAAGTTTTCAAATGATGTTTCTCACAGTTTCCCTTCTCAGTTGTGTAGTGTTAAACAGACATTCCAAAAGAAGCTTGTGAAACTGAAAACTGTAAAAGAATTTGCGGAACTTTTGATTGTTGAGCATAGTTCGCTTTCTTCGACTTATCCTGATGTGTGCACAGCGTGCATTATGTACTTAACAGTGCCTGTAACAGTTGCCAAAGCTGAACGATCTTTTTCTAAACTTAAATTAATAAAAAACTATCTTAGAAGTACAATGGCACAAGAAAGACTAAGTAGTTTGACACTACTCTCAATCGAAAATGACAGAGCTCAAAAAATTAATTTTGATAAAGTTATTGATGACTTTGCCTGCTTGAAGGCTCATAGAAGGAAACAAATGTTCCAGTAATCAAATAATTTTAAAGTAATTAAACCAAGTTTATAATTTTGTAATTTTGGAATCTTTTTTTAATCTGTTAAAAAATCAATTTTTATCTTTTGAAAAGTGTAATAATCTTATTTTGTATAGTATTAAAAAAGTAAATAAGTAATTATAAAACTTTCAAAAATGTTTTTTTAACCTTCATAAAATTATTTTTAAAATTAGTTAGTTATTAATAGGTACAGAATGATTAGGCAGATTATTAAACACCATTTACATGAAAAATGGTAAAGGAAATAAAAGCATACCTATATTGTTATAGAATTATAATGAATATTGACGCTCGTGTGCGCGCGAGTAAGGTATTTGGGGGGGCCCCGCCAGCCAGTCTTGCCCCGGGGCCCCCTAAGTTAACGTTACGGCCCTGGTTGTACTGCCATCAAGCTTCACTGGAGGACCTCGCTACATGCATGAGCGTACTCAGGATGCCATGACCTATGTCCGCCATTTTGGTCGTCCAGATCTCTTTATAACTTTTACGTGCAACCCAAAATGGCGAGAGATATGTGAACTGCTCAAGGAAGGTCAGAAGGCTCAGCACAGACATGACTTGGTAGCGCGGGTTTTCTACTTAAAAGTGAAGCATTTGATGAAACTAACGAAAGGGTCTATATTTGGAGCATGTAGATGTCACATGTTCTCCATAGAATGGCAAAAAAGAGCCCTTCCTCATGTACACATTCTCCTTTGGCTAGAAGAAAAGATTAAACCAGACATGATTGACAAAGTTATTTGTGCAGAGATACCTGACCCAGAGCTAGACCCTGCCCTCCATGAGATTGTGAAGTCAACTATGATCCACGGCCCATGTGGTGCTCTCAACAGAAATTCGCCCTGTATGGTTAATGGAGCTTGCAGCAAAAAGTATCCCCGTCCTCTACTAAGAGAAACACAGACTGGGGAAGACGGTTATCCTAAATACCGTAGGCGTTCTCCTTCAGATGGTGGATTTGTTGTTGACATCAACGGGGTAAAGCTTGACAATCAATGGGTGGTACCTTTTAACCCTGTCCTGTCTCGCACCTTTTCAGCGCATATCAACGTCGAGTACTGCAACTCTGTCAAGTCTATCAAATATATTTGCAAATACGTCAACAAAGGATCCGATCAAGCAGCTTTTACAGTTGAAAATGAACTTGACGAGGTGACAAGGTACCAGACAGGACGCTACATTAGTACTTCTGAAGCTGTCTGGCGAATTCTCTGCTTTCCAATACACGATCTCCATCCCCCAGTCATGCATCTTGCAGTTCATCTTGAAAACGGCCAAAGAGTTTATTTTAACGAAGAAAATGTCATGGAAAGGCTAAACAACCCGCCAAAAACTACTCTTTTGGGCTTCTTCGATCTGTGCAAAACCGATGCGTTTGCAAGAACCCTCCTTTACTCTGAAGTTCCGTCATATTTCGTATGGAAAAAGAATACCTTTTGTAGAAGAAAGCAAGGGAAATCAGTACCAGGCTATCCCGGGGTGAAAAAAGATCAGGTTTTAGGCAGGGTATATACTGTTCACCCTAATAACTCTGAGTGCTATTTTCTATGCCTTCTCCTACACGAAGTTAAAGGGCCTACGTCATTTGAATATCTTAGGAACGTAAATGGAGTGGTCCACCAAACGTTTCAGTCTGCATGTACAGCTCTTGGTTTGCTCGAAGACGACACTCACTGGGAACACTAGAAGAAGCTTCACTCTCAGACTCCCCGTCCAAGATCCGCGAACTACTTGCCATCATGTTGGTGTTTTGCCAAGTAAGTAGTCCTCTCACATTATGGGAAAAACACCGCGACAGTTTGGCGGACGACGTAAAGAGGTCGATGGAGACAGAGTTTGGGGATGTTCAACAGCGTATGGACATTGTGTACAACAAATGTTTGGCTTTACTCGAAGATTTGGTGTATTCAATGTCTGGCAACCGTCTCCAAAACTATGGTCTTCCTACACCACTTCGCAAGCAAGAGTCCATCACTAACAACCTGGAACGCCTCAGAGAAATTTCTTTCGATGTAGTCCAGCTCTGTGAAATGGTTGCTGTAAATGTTCCAAAGCTGAACGAAGAACAACTGAATATTTACAAAGAAATTACCTGCAGTATTATTTCAGAATCTGGGCAACTCTTTTTCCTGGACGCTCCTGGTGGTACCGGAAAAACATTTTTGATCAATTTGTTGTTAGCAAAAATAAGGAGTGAGAAAAAGATTGCCATCGCAGTTGCATCCTCTGGCATTGCTGCGACACTGCTTGATGGTGGGAAGACGGCTCATTCAGCTTTCAAGTTGCCTCTCAACCTGAACCACTCAGAAACACCTATTTGCAACATATCAAGACAAAGCAATATGGGCCAGGTACTCAAAGAAACAGTATTAATTGTTTGGGACGAGTGTACCATGGCCCACAAAGGAGGTATAGAGGCTCTGGACAGGACACTTCAAGACATCAGGAACTGCAAACGTCTAATGGGCGGAGTAACAGTTCTGCTGGCTGGAGACTTCAGGCAAACCTTGCCCGTGATACCTCGAGGAACTCGGACTGATGAGGTGAAAGCGTGCCTTAAGTCATCCTTCTTATGGCCAAAAATTAAAATCCTGTCTTTGAGAGTTAACATGAGAGTTCATTTGAATAGAGATTTGAAAGCAGAAGAATTTTCTACATTAGTTTTACAAATAGGTGATGGTAAACTGCTAGAAGATCATGAAGGTAAATGTGCAATACCTCAAAATCTTTGTCATACTGTTAGTGATATGAAGACACTGCTTGACAAGATATATCCTAACTTAAATGACAATGTGAACAATAGTCCAACATGGTTGCAATAGAGGGCGATTCTTACCCCAACTAACGACTCTGCAAATATAATAAACCTTTAGTTGTTAGAAAAATTGCCTTCTGCTGTTGTGAGGTATGAATCTGTGGACTCAGTGGTTGAGACAGAAGACGCTGTTCACTATCCAGCGGAGTTTCTCCACACTCTGAACCCCCCTGGAATTCCACCTCATGTTCTTTCTCTAAAAGTCGGTGCTCCAATAATGCTACTCCGCAACCTAAACCCTCCCAAACTCTGTAACGGTACCAGGCTGCAGGTGAAAACTCTGCATAAACATGTTATTGAAGCGACAATATTTACAGGCGTTGGTCAAGGAGAAACTGTTTTTATTCCCCGAATTCCTCTTATTCCCTCAGACTAACATTTTGCATTCAAACGTCTGCAGTTCCCTGTAAAATTATGCTATGCCATGACTATTAACAAGGCACAAGGGCAAAGTTTGAAGATGGCTGGGGTAGATCTTAGCAATGACTGTTTCTCCCATGGCCAGTTATACGTAGCATGTTCTAGAGTAAGCTCATCTGACAGTCTGGTCGTCCTTCAGCCAGAAAAAAGGACTAAAAATGTTGTTTACAAAGAGGTACTAAGCACTTAAGAAAACAACAACAACATCAATTTTGGCTGTCCGTATATATCTATCAGACTAAAATGTACTAAAATATATTTAAGTACTTGCATATATTAAACTACCTGGTGGGACTGTTCCGGCAGAGGATAGGGTGACTGCCTTACCAAATAAAACTACCCGGTGAGACTGTTCCGGCAGAGGCTAGGGTGACTGCCTTACCAAATAAAACTACCCGGTGTTTTTAATTAAATATTATATATATATTTTTTTTTTTTTTTTGGAAATAAGTTGTAAATATGGTCTCTACCCGCCGGCCTCCCCGTGGCGAGACTGGATACGCCAGACTCATTTTCTCAATTTTAATTCTGGTAAACCAACGGGCAGATGTACTCGAGTTACTAACAATTAATTATTTCGTTCCTCGGCGAAAATACACAACCCGTACATAGGTCCTAATGTAAGTGTTCCTTAATCATAATCCGTAGCGAAGCACGGGTACATTCTGCTAGTTAAGCATTATTAAAAGAAGCTAATAACTTAAAACTGTACACACAATTTATAACCTTCAATTATCTGCTAAAAAAACTGCTATACAATTTTATTTATCCCAAGACTCAAAATAGCTGACGTGAAAACGCTGACTTGTTTGCGGAGTTGAAGTTTTTGTTTTACTGAAGCTCTAATATTTAGTTTAGACAACATCTAATGAAATATTCAAACTAACAATTAGACAGTGTAGAAATAGTGTCATATTCCCAGTATATACTACCATTTTGCAGAGTGGAGCTACTTAAATGAACGAATATTAAACAAAACAGTTTAGCCCACAGTGCTATAACGCAGAGCGGAGCTCAATAATTACACAAAGTTAATAGTTAAATAGTTTCGAGCCCACAATGCTATAACTCAGAGCGGAGCTATATAATTTACACTAATTAAGAGATCAAACGATTTAAACCCACAGTGCTACAACGCAGAACTGAGATATAAAAATTAAAGTTTAATTTAATCACGTAAATTAAAATTACAAGTACTGTAATTAAATCCAAAATAAAATTACAGTACTTGGCTACTCTAGCCTGTGATAATAACTACACTAATCGATCAAACTATGATCTAAATATTAAAATAAATCTCAAATAAAACTAAAAAGAGAAAATAAAACTCTTTTGCCAAGCTTCTGCACTACAAATGAAAGATATCTTTTTACGAGGGAGTCTATAAGTCTATAAGACTTCAAATCCACTCTTTAGCTTCTTAGTCCTAGTCGAGGGAGTCTTACCGTATTAGTATTGCAAATCGGTATGTAACGCCGGTGTAGATCCTTTCCTACTCACAGTCTCAATCGCACTGACGAGTGGACCTGAACCTGAATCGGGAAGGTGTAGCAGGGAGCTACGGTTGTTGTAGGCCACCACTGGGGCCTCTTCAGCCTTCTGACTTACAAGTGCCTCCGAGGACTGGTATTTATTACACTCCCCCACCCCTCAGTTGAAAAGGAAACTAAGTCAGCTGCAGTGGTCTGCCGGCCTTGATCCACTTTCACTGTCGCTCTGACCTACTTACTGCATAGGAGTGTGGGCGGGAGGGGTCAGCTCAACGGTGTCCCTATTAGTAACCAAATCTGTTATTTAATTTAGCTGATTACAAAAACTGTTACCCCCCCCCCCCCCCAAATAAATGAACCGTTACAATATAACAAGCTGGAAACTAAAACGTTGCACACTATTTAAGTTAACTGCTATGTTAACAAAACTGCTTTAAAATTTGATTTTTCATCTTTAAAAACATCAAAATGGCAGATATTCAAAGATTAAATTGGGTAGCTACCCATGATGAACTTAGATTTCCCCCATGATTAACTTGTGTAGCCCCCAAGTTCGACTGTGATCAGTTTGCGTAGCAGTTAGATTAAATAGCCAACTGTGATCATTTTCGGTATCTACTGATGCTTAAACCTTTCTGGTCGATTTGGGTAACCACCTGTTATCATACTGGGTAGCCCTCTTGATCAACGTAGGTAGCCCTCGTGATCTACTTGGGTAACCACCTATCATCAACTTATTTAGCCCCCTGTTATCAACTTAAGTAACCTCCGTAATTAACTTAAGATAGCCAACTGTGATCAACTTAGGTATCCACCCATGATCAACTTGGGTAGCCCGTGATCAAGTTCAAAGCCCCATGTGATCATCTTTGGTAATCAATCGTGATCTCCTTGGGTAACTCCCATGGTCAACTTTGGTAGCCCCTGTGATCAATGAGGTAGCCCTCTTGATCAACATCGGTATCCACCCATGATGAACTTGGGTAGCCCCCATGATCAACTTGTGTAGCCCCTTTATCAACTTTTTTACCTCCCAGTGATTAATTTCGGTGTATTTGTGATCAGTTTTCGTAGCAGTCAGATTGGGTACCCAACCGTGATCATTTATAGTAGCTACTGATGCTCAAACCTTCCTTGATGGATTTGGTTACCACCTGTGATCATCTTGGGTTACCCTCGTGATCAACGTAGGAAGCCCTCGTGATCAACGGCATCTCCGTGTAATGAACTTGAGTAGCCCCCCCAGTTATCAACTTGATTAGCCCCCGTAATTAACTTAGATAGCCAACTGTGATCAACTTAGGTAGCCACAGCTTCCCTATCAGCTTCCTTGATCAGCTTGATAAGTTACTGTCCTAATTTGGTATCCCGAGATCATCAAGGATAGCCACTGACTTGTTTTGGAAGTCTTTAATCATTTTACCTAGCCAACCGTGATCATTTTTTATAGCAAAGATAGATTACAGAAAAACATATAACATTGATAGTAGATTGAATTCAGTAATTTTAGAAAATGCCTGTCTACAGCATTCTGAAACAATAATAAAAACTCATAATTTTTATTATTGTTTCCATAAAGTGTTCAAAATATTTTCATAAAGTGTTCAAAATAGGACTAATTCAGTTTCTATAACTGACAAAACTAACAACTTAATAATTTCTCATTGGAATGTACAATGCTTGAGAGACGAAATGTAAGATGTGGAAACCCATGGCGAGCCTCAGCTACTGGGCGGGTCGCAGGTGGCGGATAGCGAACGTTCCATCTTTTCTTTGACGGGGTGGACAACTGTAAATAAGGGGCAACCCCAATAAGCAGTTCCGGACCGAGGCCCGCAGGGGCAGCTGAGGTATGCAGCTGACGGGAGCAGTGACCCCGCAGACCCTGAACTCAGCACCACACCCAGCTCATACAAGTACATGACACTGTAGGGGCCAGAAGTGGGAATGGAGCCACCAAACCGCGGGTACCATGACCCTAGGGCTCTTGAGGGTACGGCTATTAAAACCGGGATGGCACACTGGGCTGCCAGATAGTACAGGGGCCCGACCTGGCCTCACCAGCATGTGGTGGCTGCCCTATCAGCTGGCGAAAATCCCGATCCTGTTTACATTGCCAGTTGGTGACTGGATGGGACCGTGTAGACGGGCTAGGGGGGCACTTCCGAGGCCACAGAGGTCCCTGGGGGCGTGGGTATGCCCGGGGGGAGGTGGCAAAAGGAATATGGATGGCCCTTGGGATTTGAAAACGGACACACACACACAATATAACAATTACAGGAAAATGGAAAGAAGCAAAGAGGAAACAGTTTTGAATGTGCCAGAGGTGAGTGAGCAGCCCAGCTCAGTGGCGAAGGCAGACAAGAGCGAGTCTTCGTACCCTGCCCAGTCTGGCAGTATTAGGACCACGCAGGAGGCTTTTGAGGCCTTCGCGCGTGAGTCTCAGATTCTGATGGACGAGGATGTGGAGTCTCTCATCCTCTCCACACCCTCCCTCCCTAGAGGTGCAAGCCCTGCAGGAATGCGTGGACTCACTGAATCTGGGGGAGAAGGGGGAAACCTGGACCTGGAACAATGGCAGATCCTCCGGGGAAGAGAAAAAGGCCCAGTGGGGCGGAGAAAAGGAGGAGGAGGAGGGCGAAAGACGGAGATCTGGTGCCGGAGGCAACGGGGAACCAGACGGGAACTGGGGGTGACCTACAGTGCACGTCAGGGTACCCTGCTGAGGCCCGGAAAACCGGCACTAAGCGTGGTAGGGACGATTCGTCGGACCAAGCAGGCTTAAAAGCATCCCCTACGGGAGAGGGGACCCAGGGTCAACCTAGGAAAAACCCTAGGCCCCAAGGAACCACTCCTAAATCTTCAAAAGATGAGAAGCGCCCAAAGGCTTCCTATGCCAGAGTGGCAGAGGTTGGCCTGAGGGTGGCAATTGTAAGAGAGGGTTTCCCTCTGACAAAAATAGATCAGGGGGCACAGCTGATAATGTGGTATAATCACATAATCACAGAAAATGTGGTATGTTCTACTTGTTTCAGTGGCGTTTCATTTAACAAAATAGTTGGTTGTAAATTTCTCTGATTTTGATTAGTACAAAATGAGATGAAGTTAGTTTTATTAGGTTTATTAAAAGATTTTTCTCTCAAAAATTTCTTTGATTATTGCGAGGGAAATAAAAGATGATTCCTCTACTCTTTCCTTTGATTTTCCTGACACAGTTACATTAGAATCATCAGCACATAGGCAATTACTGTTCTTTGGGATCAATCCT
This sequence comes from Stictocephala bisonia, assembly GCA_035578905.1. NCBI lineage: Eukaryota > Metazoa > Arthropoda > Insecta > Hemiptera > Membracidae > Stictocephala > Stictocephala bisonia. Next base: position 174,017 of record JAQJVL010000805.1, read on the forward strand.
GGTAAGCCTCTTATGTAGCATAAGAATAATAATGGACCCAGAATAGAAGAATAGATCCCTGAGGGATACCATGCGGAATGATTAACTGTTTTAAGCTAAATTTTCTAATATAAACATATTTATCATGTGTATTAGTCACAGCATTTTCAATTTCAACGTACTGTTGTCGATTTTCCAGGTAGAATTCAAACCAATTTAACTCTTTACCACCAATAACTATTTTTGATAAAGTTTTTCATGATTCTTTGTGACACGCTAGCAAAGGCTCTACTAAGATCTAGGAAAATTCCTATAATGTTCTTCCCTTTCTAGTCTTAGAGCTATTTCCAGATTTTTTAATTTTATTATCAAAAAACTTTTTCTTGTCCTCTATGCACGATTTTAAATCCTTCTAAAGTTTTGAATCAATATCTTTAATTCTTCATCTTTATTTGGTATAAACCTTTTCTCTAACTCAAAGATGTCATCCATTTTTAATCTTATCTCATCTGTCACTTATTGATTTGTATCAACTTCCCTCAATGAAATAATGGTCAAAATGGTAAAAGAAAGTGTCATAAAATTGGTTATACTTAGAATTTACTGGATTCATTGGAGTATTGGTTCCTGATAAACAATGAACCAAGACTCTCTCTGCAGATTATTCAAGAGAAGGTAAATATAATTCTTTGTAAATTTCCTACAGTATTTGTTTGAGATTTTCCTACTATTGTTTACTAAATCAAATATTTCAAAAAGTTGGGCATCATGATCTGAGTTATGTGTTATTAGCCCTGTTACCTTACATTCTTTTAGTAGATGAAGTTACGAATGTATTTCCCGAATTGGCATCTTGATAACCACGAGGGCTATGCAGTCCACGGTGGAAGCTAAGGTCGTCATCGTATGATCCGATTGAACCAATCACCATTCACCATGCAAACCTGTGGAGATGGCCAGGAGAGGTGAACTTTTCCAAATTAAAGGCAGTATGAGTTATGTCTTGGTCGGCTCTTGGCTACTATTAATTATCAGACATTTAAGGTTACCGTAGATATTACGAGACGTTGGGGTTTTGTTCGTTATCTTAATATAATAATATAACATTTACTGAAACTGTGATTATGAATTGTGGTTTATTCTAAATAAATACAAAGGACATGTATTGAAAGCCGCAGTTATTATTTGTTCCTTCCACAACCACATGGTGCATTTGAGCAGCAAGTATGCAAGGGTCTGTCCCTCTTAATTAGTGACAATAGTGGGAGCGTGTTTGGACTACCGCGACATACATGCTAGTGATAAATGTGAAATGTTAACATACAGGATTCAAAACTTGTGCCCACCATTTGTATAGTAATATAGCAGGCTTAGATACTAATAAGCAACCTATACATCTCACAATTCCCAACCAACACTTCAGTAATATATATTTTTAAAGCATATAATAAGCTTTAGAATTTTTAATATTGTTTATTTTACTTTGTATTACACACTAATTAAAAATGTATGGATTAATATGTAATGACCATTAGAATATCCATAGTCCTTCATAGAAACTTCATAGTCCAAACCAATGGCTCCCAACCTTTTACCCTAAGGACCACTTTATAAAACTATCGGCGGGGTACAAGATATTTTTGGTAAATTAAATTTAAAAAAGAGAAAACCTTTTATATTTTAAATTGTATTGGCATTTTTAATAAATTGCCAACAGAAAACAGTATACAATAAGTAGTGCAACATAAAAAACTAAAACTGGCCTATAAAAATGTACAATTATGCAAACATAATGAAAGGCCTATACAATATCTCAGTTTTTCAGTGACTTGCTTTGTCTTGCAGTTCACTAACAAGTACTATTTCAATACTTGGCTCTATAACAGTCATATTAATGCAGCAAATATGTAACCTATTTTTATTCTTATTAGAATAAACTAGCTGAGCACATTAGGAGCGAAGCCCCAAAACCCCCATTTCCCAAGTTGATTACAGATGCTGCCAAAGTTGATCAAAGGTATACACAAGCTAATCATGGTATATCCAAGATGATCATGGGTGCTACCCAAGTTGATCATGGTTGCTATTCAAATTGTTCATGTGTGGCTACCTAATCTGATCACGGTGCTACCCAAGTTAAACACGGTTTTATAAATATGGATGCGTTGATCAAATCCTAACTCTATACCATATCAAATGTCTTCCCATCTTCGCTCACCATATAATCTCGAGGAGTAATCTGTAAACACCAACATAAATAATAACATAACATAATAGGAGTATAAAACTGTGTGTATGAAATTATCTATCCTACTTGGCTTAAACAACCTAATACCCGAGAATGCATTCTTTAATAGTGCTTTCTTAAAAAAAACTTCAGTTTAGGTATAAGAAATGAACACCAACAGAGTTGAAAACTCTGTAGAATCAAATTGTTAATATACCTATGACATGATAACAAAATTTGAAACAAACTTAAAATTTTCAATTGTAAAACAAATAAATTACTTTACAAATTAGTTACTTTTTATACACTAAAACGGTTAATACAAAAATTGTTTTTAGATAGAAACCAAGCTTAAGATAAAAAGTTGTAGAGAATCATATGCTTCATAAAACCATGGCTTTACAATATAAAATTGTCCAGCCTTGAAAAGTAATACAAAATAAAGGCTTCATTCCGTATGTTGAAAATGCAAAGTTTTGACTTTTACGCCCTAATGTAAAGAAACCACATTTTCAAAAGATTTCTGGTTGATTCATTAATTATTTTGGTTAGTTACGAATCTTTATTACGCTGGTCAAACCTACCTGCCCAAACATTTAAAATGTCCTCCCTGCTCAAAAATGTCATGTCATGGTTTTTCAATGAAGTTTTCATTTTATAAATTATCTGTTGCAACCACAATGTAATAACATGCTACCATTATTATCCTCATTTTTCCTGTAAAAAACGCTGTCACATGTGTACCTTAAATTCGTTCTTATTGGTTAAATGAAATAAATGTACAGTGAAAATTACACTGTCTTCTTAGTTCACAATGAAGACTTAATAAAAATCATTTATCTAGAACCTTCTGGTGGACCACTTGAGACCGTGCTGCGGACCAAAGGCTACATATCGTTTGTCTTAACTACTTGATTTTGGCTTGCCCCAACTAATGAAGACATTTTAAATTTTATTTCAATAAAATGTTAATGTTGGAAATTTAACACTAAATAACTATTTTTACTGATAATCACTATACAACTTTAAAAACTGGATCTGCAGTTAAATCCATGTACCTAATTTAAACATGAGTGTAATATTAATTTTAAATTAAATTAGTTCAAACGTTAAAAATAGGTACAAGCGTTTAACTTACTGATTTAAGGTTAAATAATTACTACACCTGAACATAATAATCACCAAAAATAAGTATGTACAAGAAAAAGTTATACATGTAATAGGTGTTGTGGGTATAAAGAAAGAGGGTATCATATAAGAAGTTTCAATGCTTGATTTTTAATATGAGGATGGAAAGTATTTTTCTACAAATTGACCTCTATAAAGTTCCATAAAAAATGGTGAGTGCAAGCATACATTTAATATATTTCTCAAAGTAAATCTATTAGAGAAGTTACAGGGCAGTTAGACACGTGTTAAGACATTAGTATGTTAATTAGTTAGCAGTTAGTAATACAAAATGAGCAATCGACACCAATAATACCACTGTTTGCCAGTAAGGTTCAGCTATGTTGTCAGCATCGTATACATACACATCAGGTATATGAGCATATTCACCCATCATTAAACGTGCATATACATAGAAAATGAAAACTGAAACAGTGGAGAAGCATAGCGAAGGTCAGACAGAAATAACTACTTCTGCTTATGGAAGCAGTAGTAAACAAAAATATGATATAACTTGATATAAGTAATATAATCATGAACAATATACATTTTAAATGTTTATCTAACAGACGAGACTTATCATTAGAACCACGAATTAATAAAATAATGTTTATTTTAACAATGTAACTAAGAAGAGTATTTCACTGACTTTTACGCTCATTTCAAATACATAGGGCCTTTGGTAAGTTTGCAGATATGAGTGTTTACGTTGTATAGGGGGGTATTCAAGAGAAATTTTGGTCCTGGGACAAAATGGTTTCATTTTATTTAAAATTTCACACCAAATATTTAACCCTAGTATATAAAATCATCTTCCTATTTTGTATATTTGAACACAGGTTTAATATAAACAAATAAAATTTATTTTCAAAGATACAAATCAGAATGATACCTTTAAAACAAGGATCTGGGAGAGAAATATTATTCCAAAGTAATATGAACATATGATATGTCCCTCTTTACTATGAGCAAGAATGAGCTTGGCTGGTAAATAAGTCGGCCTATATTTTTAATAGTCCATTTCTATAGATAAGAAAACATTTTTTAAAATCGTTTTTAAAATTTGTGTCAAAAATTTAATTTCAATAAAATTACAAGATTAATATTAAATATTGTTAAGAGTGTAAACAATTTATTCAGGAAGAAACTATATATACATTAAGTGAACGATCCTAAAGGGAAAACTTTCTACTGTCTTGTTTTATAAAAACTTGATATAGCCACCATTTTTTATAAGTCTGAGATGTGATGTCTAGTTTTCACCAATCTTCTTTTTTAAGAAACCTTTAAAATAAGGGGTCACTTAGAAAGGCTTTACAATGAAAACATGTTTAGCTGCCTCACTAACTCCCCTTTTTTCATGTTCGATTGTTTAAGAAAATAGTTTCTAGTAAGGTTATAAACAGTCTGAAGAAAATTTATGTCTTTCAACTCGTTAAAAATCCTAAAGGAGGGGTAAGGAGTTTATGGACACCCTATATTCATAAATACATACAGGGTGGTTGAAAAGTAACTTGCACCCCCTCTAACTATTTTAATACTAAAATTACCTTCTTAGATATAAGGGGCTACATTAGTGAAAGCATTTTAAAATGCCCCCCCTGAAGGTGGCTGGGGGGTGGGGGGCAACTCAAATTTTTTAAATAGCAACCCCTATCATGTGATCCCTCAGATAAAAGGCCTTAGGAAGACGAGAAATTTAATATAAAGAAAAGTTAAATCGGACCATCCAAAACAAAATGGCAGTCAAGTAAAAATAGATGGCTGAAAATAGATTTACAACTCCCTGTAATATTTTACTATTAAAGGTGTTTGATTTCAGTTGAAGCAATATTTTTGCGTAATTAAAGGTTTGGTTACTCAATATTAAGATTTGTAGACACCGTTTTATGAAGGAAGTGTTGAGGACAGTCCCTAAAATTTGAAGAAAATTAACATGTGATACCTCATTTTGCAGATTTAATTTAGACGAAAAGCTGTCATTTATGAAATATTTTTGACAATTATTTCCAAAATAGCACCTCAAAAAGATAAGCAGTTAAAAGTTATGCAGGATAAACGTTTAATATGGCCTTAACGTTAATAATTATGTTTTTTCCTTACTGGTTTTAACAGGTTTTGCTAAATAAATAGAAGCTTTCACTGGGTTTCCTAAACGTTTATCTACTTTCCTTTTGAGTTCTTTTCTTTGGAAAAGGAGGGGGCAATGTTCACTTATCACAACTGTTTAGTCGAGTGATGCAGTTTATGTCTTTTGGTGTTCAGTAACCGGGGCTAGCATCATAGTCAGCTGGGCTTTGGTCGTCAGCTGGGCTTTGGTCATTGGTAACGCTGTATGGTGCTGAAAATTGGTTGTACACCCAACAACCTCGGAAAAAACTTGTTGAATTCATTAGCTACTCTGACAAGGATGCTAACAAACTCATTTTTAATTTTCTTTGATTTGACTTGGCCGAATTTGATTTTGAGTTAATTATTTTCCATGCAGTTTTTTCCAAGTTGGAAAAGTTTTTAAGTGTTTTACAATATCCTTGGACTTCTTAGCAATTATTGAGAGGAATTTTGTTCTCTCTCGTGAGACTAATATGCCAGAAGTTATCCAAGGAATTGTCTGTCGTTTTTAAGATTTTTTTTGTTTTTTAAAGAGCAGAAAGTATTTAAGTTAAAAAGTACAGTGTCATTGGCTGCAAAGTACAGGCTGCAAATTTTTCATTGAAGATGGGAAGCTGTAGGAAATTCCAACGTTCTTTAGATAATTTTTTGTTGAAAAGTGCAATATTTTCAAGGTATAGTTCTCATTGTATAGAGACTACCGGCAATTTCTTTTCCTGCTTGTAGTCTGTAAAAACCACCTGCTGAGCATCATGGTCAGAGATCGCCGTGCATACAACAGTTGTAATTATATTTTATGTATTGCTTATGACGTTTTCAATTGCAGTTTTCGACATGGGCGTCACTCTGGTGGGGGTATTCAGTGACCATGTTAGGCCAAATGTGGTTAGTACCTTATGGTGAACGTTATCACTGAGCAATCCGTTCAATAAAGCTTCAAACTGCTGGAAGTAGACACCTTCATCACCACTGGGAGAGCAATATAGTCCAATAATTGCAATTTATAAGTTTGTGTTGATAGCTTCACCCAGTTTCCAGTTACTGTTCACTGTATTTAGCTTTATAAAAATGCCCACTCCTTCTCCTTTTAGTTTTTCTCTACAGAATGCATTCACCAAATTGTAATTTAGAATTTGGAAATGGCTTTTGGTGGTTTGACTGAAGCCCCAGTCTCACTTATCATGAGAATGTCTGGATCCAAATCCGAGCATAAGATGGATAGCTCGTCTTCTTTGTTTGTTGCCACCTGGGCGTTTAGATGAATGATAGTAAAATTATTCTCCCTGGGGGGTTTATCAAACGTTCGATTGAGGTGGGGAGGGTGGGTGTGATTTAGGCTCGACTCGAAGCTGGGGACTTGTCATTAAAAAAAACGTTCTTTACTGTTGTTAAAACTGTTAATATATGTTGGTGGCTGCTTCCAGGATGAATGAAAGCTAGCACATTGTGGGACAGTCTTTGTTGGACAAGATAGGTCAATTCTTTACCATGGCTATCTGCCAGTATTATAAGTTCATTGTTTTGCGGAAATGTTTTATTGCTATAGCAACCAGGTTTTCCCTATTATTCGTTTATCTTTCATCTGGTCCAAAATAAATATTTTTCCCTCACTATTTTTTATTTTCTTCAAGAACAGTGAAATGGTTAGAGCACACTAAGCAAAATTCTTCATTAGATTTTTTCAGTTTTGTGTGGTATTAAAGTTATGCTACAATCTGTTCATTAGCCTCCTTAAGATCTTTTTCAATATTTGTCACTATCCTGTTAGAGCAATTCAATGTTTTTTTTTTTTTTTTTAGCTCTCAATTTCCAGCTTGGTTTTCTATAGTTCCTATATAAGAATTTCTGTGCGAAAATCATTTGAATTACTACATGGATATTTAACTCTGAATACTCAGGAATAGATTCATTTTAATCTTGTATTGACATTTTTTACTCTAAGGTTCTGTTTTTCTTTTTTTTAAGATTAATGCAGTGGTCCGTAAGAGATTTCAGTTGGTACTGTAAGTTGATATCATTGGAAGTATTTACTGCTTTATCACACTTGGAGGTGTTCATCACTATTGGCCCTGAGCTAAGTGGTGTTGTATTACTATTAGGTACTGAGTTTACTAATAACGTTTCAGGTGTACTCCTTCCAAGCATGAAATCACTATGAATAATTGATTTTCTATGAGTATTTTTTTGTTTTTTAATATTTCATCAACTTCTTTTATGGTGTTAAATTATGCTTCATTTTTTGATGTTTTCCCTTGAGACAACTTGTGCCTATTTTCTGTGGATTCACAGAGCTCACTCAAATGGCATTTTGTTATATCTTTTGTATAAAAAAAAAACATTAAAGATAAAAGATCTTCCTTTAGGCTCTACAGATTCCATTATAGCTGGCCAAGCTGCGTGAAATTTGAGTTTATCAATTACTATGTCACCTTTCTTATATTTGCAATTTTCCATGTTCATCAAAAATAAATACAGTCCAGTACCTGAACGTAAAAACAGGACATTAATCTGAAATACTTTAGGAAAGCAATGATTCAACTGAAAATTTGGAGTTAAACTTGTTCAACCCTTTTGTTCAAACATGATCTCGAACTCATAGGCGTTGTTCATTTTTTAGGGGTGAAAACCACCCCTATTCATAAAAAATTTTAAATTACAGTCTAAAGAGTATTATATGTTAAAATCATATTTTTATACTCAGAATATACTGTATTTCCTGCTGTAGAACATAATTCATCTATATATCACAAGTTTCAACCCCTAAAAACCAGCCCTGCTGAGAAAAATTGAAAAAAGGCAATTTATATGTTGAATCAATGTTTGTATATTAAAAATGATAATTGTTTCTTGTTCTAGAACATAATTCACTATACATTATTATATTGGACAACCCCTAAGAAACACCCCTATTGAAAAAATGCAGTTCTAAAACGTATTACATGTTGAAATAGTATTTATACATTAAAAATTAAAATTGTGTCTTGTCCTAGAACATAGTTATGTCACATGCTTCAACCCATAAATACCACCCTCTTATAGCGGAGAACCATAACAAATTATTTTAAACCCAGTCAAATATTTGTATAGTAAATTTACTATCAATTAAAATTTGTGTAAATTTAATTCATTATTTTGCAGTGTTTCGTAGTAAGTATTTATCGTTTACAGCGTTGACTTTTTATATATTTATTTATAACAGAAAAATGCTATTGCTAAAAAAATTATAGCTAAACTCTTACTATAAAAATTATAAAGTTATGACATGTTTCTGGACATTATTCTGGCAACGTTTTTTACTAGAAATGAATAATTAAACATTTTAAATTTAAATTAATTTATTACTAATAAAAAATATGCATCTTCTTGCACTTAAACGGGAATCAACTCAAACACATGTTGAATAATTAAACATTTTAAATTTAAATTAATTTATTACTAATAAAAAATATGCATCTTCTTGCACTTAAACGGGAATCAACTCAAACACATGTTGAATAATTAAACATTTTAAATTTAAATTAATTTATTAGTAATAAAAAAATATGCATCTTCTTGCTCTTAAACGGGAATCAACTCATACACATGTAAAATAGCATGTTCATGTGTATTCATGATTGCTGCAAAATATCCTCGAATGAAATACAATTGGTTTTTCAACAATAACTTCTTTGATTTTTAAGTATTCCAATCGATCAAAACAGCATTTTGTTAGAAATTTTAAGGGCTATACGGCTTGTGAATTCAATTTTTGAAGAACAATTTTTTTTCATTTGAAGTTAAAATGCTTCGATACGTTGGGTTTTGCATAAGGTAACATTTTCAAACAGCGGTATCTATTAGCTTTCATCTTAGAAAAAAATAAAAATAGAAAAATGTTTGCAAAGAGAAAAGCTGGGTTTTCTATTCTCTTGTTTTCTACTTAACTTGTACAATTTTTGAGTTATTTTGAAAAGAAAAAGATCTTTAAATAAATTTAAAAATTTTTGTGAATTTAAATAAAACTCTTTTTGTAATGCATTGTAAATTGAACAAACTCCTTGAACTTCTTTACACTACATTGACAAAGTAAATTAAAGATGGACTAAGGTTAATTTCATAAATTGCGAAAATGTCAGTAGTTAGTAAGACAATTTTTTTTTGTAACCAAAGCGAATAAAAATGTTTTTTTTATCATAACTCGGCCAATTTTAATTGTATTGTCTTAGACCTGGATCGAGAAGTTGTATCAGAGAGCTATGGCTGTTCTAGGCCACTAGAGCCTCCTCAGCCTAGGATAGGTAATTGAAAGGTGTTGAGTCGAGATGACCATGACTGTACAAAAGCGTAAACAAATTATTCTTTTGATCATAACTCAGTCAATTTTAATATCATTGACTTGTCAAAAACTCATTTTAAAGGTCCTTTTACTTACTATAAAAAATATTTTGCAAGCTGTCACTGAATGACTCTTAGTTTTTCTATTATTCGGCGTTTAAGGTTTGTATTTCGATAGTCAGCATAAGTCGTGACACCTTTGGCAAACCGTAACTTTGTCAGATCTGCACCTACGAAAAAACAAAAAAAACTATCTTCTTAATATTTTAAAAGCTTTCTTTTAGATAATTACACTTTTCTCGATAAAATCCAAATGTTTTAAGTTGTTTGAAAAACCCTTGGAAAACGTGCACTTTTGTAGTCTTAAATCGACTCTTTCAATCAGGAACAACTCTGAAAATATTAACTTCTTGAAAAAATGTTCTTGAATATTTTAAGCTTAAAATAAGATACTCTATCGATTTCTGCAGCTCTTTTACATATCTTACAACCCTAAGAAGGGGTGGTTTTTACTCCCAATGTGAGAACGCCTATCAGAACAGGGTTACGTTTCTTTTTGGGTTTTTCCCTACTTACTCTCAAATTTTCAAGTAAATTAGTATTATCCTAAAGAATTTCTTCCCCAAAATGTCCAGGTACTGGACTAATATTGACAAGACTAGGCTTGGAGGCCGTTTTTGTTTTCTTTTTACTATTTTAATACTGACAAAATTTATTATAAATAAGTTTTGTATGTTCAAATGAAAGTTATGTCGCTGTATTTAAAAATGTCCAGTTACTTATTTTAACGACATACAATTATTAGTCATTATTGGATTAACTCAATTATTGATGAAATAAAAACCAAGGCACCTGTAGATAAATATATTTGAAATAACACAATAGTTTATACTTGTGTTACTTCGAAAGGTCAACTAGAATCTGTTCTTATAAGTAAATATCATTTAGGGATGTGTCAAATAAGCTTATGCAGCTTAGAAGCAGCAGCTTATTAAAGTAAGCAGCTCAGCTACTAAACAGTTAAGTGACAATTCCTGCTTTTCGGCAGCAGTTATCCTTGTTCAACAGTTACAGAAAACAGGTTGGTCAACAGCAGTGAACAGTAAGTACTTTTCTATATTAGTTGCTATTCTCAGCTTTCTTACACTGTTGCGATGTGGCAAATGTGAACTGACTGCTCAGCTGTTTTCGTGGTTTCCTTTCATGTTGTGACCTACCTCTATAGGGTTGAGTTATGGTGTAAACATTGCTGCTTGTCCAGTCCCAGTCAGTCAGTATTGTTGTTGTCTGCTTGTTGTGACTGTGAACGAAGTAATTTCAGTGCGTCAGTAAAAATGAATCAAAGTAAACCTTTAAAAACAAGTCCATTATGGTCTTATTTTAAGGTGTCTTTTAGAAAACAAAACTGTGTGTTGTGATCTGTGCAGACTTGAAATGTCCATAAAACCAACAATTACAAACTCCAAAGTGTGCTTATTATTGTACAACAATAACACAACATTGACATTAAAATTTAACAAGAAAGTTCGGAGACAACTACAGCAACTTCACAAATTAATGAAACAAGTGATACAGACTACAAGACCATCTCAAGAAACTGCAATTCCCACTCTAGATTCTGATGTGGTAAAATGTAAATGTACACAGGCCAGTATAGCTACATTTATTTCAATAAAAGTCAATGTTAGTGAAAAGAAAAAACTTTATAATATTTTGTTAAATTTAATAATTTGTGACTTTCAGCCATTTTCCATAGTAGAAGATAATGAGTTTAAAGAATTTGTAAATGCCTTGAATCCAAATTATATCATTCCTGGCAGAAAAGTACTTTCAAAAATCTCCTGACTGCTGCTTATCAAGAACGCAGGAGAGCTATACAAACATTTAAAAAAGCTGTTTCTGTTTGTTTGACAACGGACTGCTGTAACAGGTCCACCAAATTGACGATTAAATTAATTAAATTAAATAAAGGATAAATTATTTTATTAAAGAAATAGATACATTTAATTAAAACAATGACCGAACATTCAAATAATATTCGGAAATCGTTGTAAATTAATAGCCAACAAATATAGAGAAGTGGGCAGGTATATTTGTCCCAGGCAGTCGTTCAAAATCATAAACAACATTCCTTTCATTGTTAGCGAGACAGATAAGACATGTGCCGTCTCGTCGTCAGACAAGTCTATATGGCAACCCAGAGGGGTGTCACTGTGACATGCACTGGTCGAGTCCAAGGTAGATGAGAGACGTGTTTAGTTAAAAAAATAATCGCTAGAGGCACCACCTACCGGGGAAAAAAGCACATGGCATGGGCGGAAGTATACCCTCCAACCCAATGTTATCGCGTGTAACGGAAAGAGACCGAGGACTGAAGCCACGCTAGCATCATCAACGGCTCGGTCACTTCTTCCCAGTCCAATGTAGAATCCACTACTCAACTTGGGTGTCCGCTGGACTCCAACATTTCATTCCTAATGTTGTGAACGTGTATATTTCAAAAGTTAGATGTATATTTCAGTAAAGTAATTCAAATTTAAATATAGATTTTTTATTAAAATTGTGGTGAAATAATTAACACAAGTTTAATCAACAAGACAAAGAAGGCAACCACGTGGAGTTTCAGCATCACAAGAAGAAAAGTTAAAGATAAGTTCTGGTTATTAACTGAATATCCTATGTCTTAGTAATCATTAAATAAATAATTAAATTCATTTTTTGTTGTATTGAAATTTTGAAAAAGAAAGTAAAAAAGAATGTATTATTAAATTAACTTTTTTAAACAAGAGTCTTTTTTCATTGTAATTTACAGCCTCACCGATTTACCCACATAAAAAACCCTGAGATCATAGAAATAATTTTAATTTGCATAATTTTTTATCAAGTTAACAAAGAATTTAAATTAATGTAACTCAACTAACAGGAGGAGACGTTACACTGCTGACATAAATAAGATATGTGATGAATCTTATTTAGCCATAACTTGTCAATTTATTGGTGAGAGTTTTGAAATGGAAACATTTCTGTTGGCCTGTCTTCAAATTGAAGGCTCACACTGCAGTAAGATTAGCTGCTGAAATAAAAACAATTACTGACTGCTATAATATAACTGATAAGGTGATCGTTCTGATTAGTGACAATGCCTCTAATGTCATAAAGGTAGCAGGCATTGTTAATGTAGCTATACAAGAAGTCAACTGGAAACACTTTCCATGTTACACGCACACACCAAATCTTGTTGTTAAAGATGCTTTGAAATCTTCTCAGACAGTTATTTAGAAAGGTAGACATATAAGGTCATTTTTTTAAAGGAGTAATTTAGCTTCAGAAAAATTGCAAAAGTTTCAAAAAGACTCAGGCGTTTCCAATCCTTTAAATTGATACAGGATGTTCATACTAGGTGGAACGCAACCTACTTCAAAGCAGCTAGATTTAGTTTTGTTAAAAGATGCTGTTAAATCCTCCCTAACCCTTTCTGAGAGAGATGATTTAAGTTTGTCAAGTGAAGAGTGAAATATTTACTCCCTCTTTACTAGATAAGATTATACATAATACAGATAAAAACAAATATTTAGAAATGATCTTCAAGATGCTGAAATATTATACTTGTTTGAGAAATGTAAATATGAAACCTTTTAGTATAGCCACTGGTGCAGTTTGTATAGTCTATACATTTCTTCTTCATACAAAATGAGGTAAATTTTGCCGGTATAAAATTTTACATTTTTTTTCAAGATCACCTTGTTTCTTTAAAAGCCATGTAGGCTAATATACAGGGTGTTCATAAAGTGCGAGGACGGTTGAATATTGTTTAGACCGTTACAGATTAAGGTACAAAACTTTGCACATTGCTGTTGGACATAAAAAGCTATTTTACCATGTAATCAGTGATCCAATACCTTCGTAGGGGGACGGCCCACTAGGAGTCGGAAGAAAATCTTAAATGTAAGCATAGGTCGATATACCATTTTAAAGGTCTTAACTAGTAGAACATCATACCGCAAATTAGACCTCAAAAGGTTAATCTTGAACAAAATTGCGGCACTCGAAAGTTTCAATACTGATCTTATATGCAAGATTTTAAACCACCACCATTTTGTGACCAAAAAAGCTTTATAAGTGCGGTTTGCGACATTCTTCTATGCTTGACCAGCGCTTTAGAATGATGTGCATATCAACCCATGCGTACACTAAAACTTTCCTACTGACTCCTCATGAACCGTTTCCATAGAAGAATAGCAATATACTGAATACATCTTAAAGTAGGTGTTTGTTTAAAGTAATCGATGTGTGAAGTTTAGTAGTTTCATCTGATATGGTTACAACAAAATTAGGCCATTCTTAAACTTGCACATAAGAACAGTATTGAAACTTTCAAGCGCCGCCATTTTGTTCAGGATTAACGTTTTGAGGTATAATTTGCGGTATGATGTTCTACTAGCTAAGACCTTTAAAATGTAATGTATATCGAGCTATGCTTACATTTTAAATTTTCTTCCGACTCCTAGTGGAGCGCCCCTCTACGAAGGTAGTGGATCACTGAATACATGATAAAATAGCTTTTTATGTCCAGCAGCAATGTGCAAAGTTTTGTACCTTTTTCTGTAACAGTCTAAACAATATTCAACTGTCCCCGGACTTTTTGAACACCCTGTATATATATACAACATGTTTAACCTTATTTTAAAATCCCAGGTGTAACTAGACCTGCAATAACCATTATTTCACTTCAGTCTATTCTTGCACGGTAACCTAAACTTCAGACACTATTCCAAATAAATTTTAAAATACAAAAATGAATTTTGGACTCTTCTTTTAGCAACTTCAATTCTTTGTGTCTTTGTTTAGTGAGACCTTGAGAAACTGTAAAAATATCTTTTCTGAATCATTATTCCATCCTATACATTAACTTATGCCTAATTCTAACCCGTTAATTTTATACAGAGATGCATTTACTTATAGACCTAACTAGAATCTACAATTTCCGGTGACAACCGCGTCAAGGTACTATCTACAATATTTACAAGATGACCAGACGTTTCGCCCATACTGTGATGTGGCATCCTCAGTGGTTTCTCTGAGACTGAAATTGGCAAGTGACTTTCCAGCTTTATAACAGGTGGTGGGGTGGGGACTGGTTGGCAGGTATGCTGGAGAGGGGGGTGGAGGCACGACCTACGGTCGTTGGCCGAAAAATCAATATGGCTGACTCTTCCATATATTGATCTTCCAGCCATATTGATTTTTCGGCCAACGACTGTAGGTCGTGCCTCCACCCCCCTCTCCAGCATACCTGCCAACCAGTCCCCACCCCACCACCTGTTATAAAGCTGGAAGGTCACTTGCTGATTTCAGTCTCAGAGAAACCACTGAGGATGCCACATCACAGTATGGGCGAAACGTCTGGTCATCTTGTAAATATTGTAGATAGTACCTTGACGCGGTTGTCACCGGAAATTGTAGATTCTAGTTATGACACCGGCCGCTTAAGCCTAAGTTCTAAGATTACTTATAGACCTGTTGATTACTCAGGTCTGCAGAAATTGTCATGCATTTAACCTCAGAAAATTGTTTTATGGGGCCGTTTCAATAGTGATTGACTTCTTTCATACCATGATCATTCGGTTAATATCCGTTATATGCCCCCCCCCCCCCCGGTAATTATGCACTTCTAGACGCCTCCGAAAATACAATTTCTTGTTGAAAATGTGGTGATATATGAGTTTATAATTCTTGAGGAGGTTGATTTTAGCCACGGAAACCTGTTATTTACTGAAAAATTGAAAGAATGGTTTGTTATGTTCTTACATTCCTCTTCTCCATCAGTATCGCCAGGATGGGAGGGTTGTCAGAACTCCTCCTTCATTGAAGAAATTAGGGTTAGGTTAGGGTAGTTATGGAATGACAGGGTACCTTTAGGCCCTATAACTATAGTTATCAATAAATTCATTTAATCTCTTTCACGCCACAGTCCGATATATCGGACCGCCATACATCTCCAATAAATGCCATGGTCTGATATGTCGGACTGCTTGCTTTATTTTTTATTTTCGTACTTAAAAGCCCCTGAAATGATGTTAAATTACATGTATCGACTCAGTATCAAACAGGCTACACTGGAAAAATAGTTTTGTTCTCTTTGCTCTTATTACTTCTCGTTGGTAGCCTTGAACATCTTGCCATTTTGCAACTGTCAACTTTTGTTTACTATCTTTGTTGTTAGTGCGTTATAAAGTTATAAACACTCATTGGGAGTTTCCGTTCCTGTTTGTTTAGGTTATTTATTATGTTTTAACTCCTTGTTTTTTATTTTGTTAGAAAACATAAGTAAACGTCATCAAGGACGAGCTCCTGTGAGTGAAAATATACTTGTTCACAGGCTTATGACTGACAAAGTGGAACTTTCTGCAATAGTGTTTTTGTTGATAATGGTGATCTAGTGACAGTTTTATTAATGAAATTGATTCTTCAGGCGGTGAAAATATTCCCGATAGTGATGATGATCTCATTGGGAACAATGCCACTGACCCGGATTATTTCCTAGAAGCAGCTGATGACACCGATGAAAACACAAAATATTCCCAACCCAATCAACTTAGCAGGTGGTGATGCTGGAGCCTATTAACAAAAATATGGACTTGTGAGCCTTCCAGATAAAACTGCTGTGTTTGCAGACCTAAAAGTAAAGCTGCTAGGTGTAAAAGAATAAAATTAAGAGCCATTTTTGTGCACAGTGACAAAAGAGATTCACAGATTGTGCTTTGCGCCACAAATGATCAAAATAGGTATAATTAGTGAAAAATAGCATTTTGTAAATAGTGTACATAGTTATAAAACAATATTCCCAATGTACTGGTTTTGTGTGACTAAGATATTTTGTTATATATTACAATGATTCATTTAGGAATATTACTCTAGGTAAAACAGACATAACAAGAAATTCTATTTTGAACTTCAGATTTGATTTGCATGTTTTTAGTGGGCAGCTAGTATTTAGGCTAAACAGTCTGTGAGAGTTTTGATGAAATTGTTTTATTTAATTTCTGGGTTGTTTTCATATAAAACATCATCCCACTTTTTAGAGATAGAAGGGCTTTAGTGGTCCAAGTTTTCTTTTTGAAGTTTTCTTGGTTTGATTTTAAGAGATTTAACTAATCTGATGTTTTGTAGGAACTCTGTTGTCACAATTATGCCGAAATGGTCTGACATGGTAGTTTTGAAGAGAGATATATTTTGCAGTTTGATTAGCAATGATCCATTTTTGTGGCGGTTTCTGGGTGTGGTTCTAGTAGATGGCTGTTTCTAGTAGCGTTAGGAGATGTTGTTTCATCAGGTTAGTAATATTCCTGATGTTATTGTTATGAATGTTAATTTTTATGTCTCCTAGTACTATTATTATGTAACATTTCTTAGCTGAAAAGATTTCTAACATCTTATTTATGTTATTGTAAAATAGTTGCTTTGATCCGGTTGGAGATTTATTTTTTACGTGACAATATATCCAGTGTTTATAAAAATTACAATTGTTAATAATTTATTTTTTTATTTCACTTGTTTTATATAATGCTGAACACGAATATAGAATAGGCTAGGTTTTTCAATAAACTTAATTTTTTGGGCCAAAAATACATTTTTAACTTACCTAACCAAACATAATCTAACTTATCCTAATCGTCTATGTACTCAACAAAAATTCGTAATTTGCATAAAATTCAGGTGAATGGCTTCCGTGATGGCCTACCGGCCATCAATCCGGCGAAAATACTTAACATTTTGTTGTGTGGCTAGTTATAGCTCTTATTAACACTGTACATTATTGCCTCCATAGGTAATTTGCTGTGAACATATATTTTTCAGCAAAATCTCGAGAAATAATTGTAGACCAAAATTTTCAAGTTTGTGTTCAGTATGTAAAACTAAACCAATTTTTAAAAAAAGATGAACAAATCATGAAAAATAACAGAGATTAATCGAAAAATCTCTTGGAACTTTAGATTTTTTTTTTATAAAACATTTTTTCCACAGAACAAAAAGTGTTGGCTATTCTCATAAAATAAAGACCTGATTCTACGCGCTGATGATAAAAAGTTAAAACTGGCGAGGCATCTAGAAAGCGGATAAGTACCTGCCCCCAACTGTATTTTTCCACAATGATAAATTATGAAGAGATAAGTATTGTAGCTGTTAACCGTGATCAACTTGGGTAGCAACCGTTATCAACTTGGGTAGCAACCGTGATCAGCTTGGGTAGGGCCTAACACAGGCTAAGTTAGGTAATATTAGATTTACTTATTCCTTTATTAACACGTTCGCTGCTCCGCACCCTGCTGCCTGTTCTGAGCATGCGCTTGGTGCGGATCCGCACCAACTTCGTATCATAACTGTACGAAAAAATTAAATCGCTAGCTACGAACGAACGGTAAAAATTTGTTCAACTGAATGTTTTAAGCAAGCTCACAATGAATCCTCTGTCTGTGGACAGTGCTCGGCGCACACTAAACAAATAACATGAGTCATCCAATATGGTGCGGATCCGCACCAAGCGCATGCTCAGAACAGGCAGCAGGGTGCGGATCCGCACCATCAGCAGCGAACGTGTTAAACAATGCTGTGGAAAAATTCAGTTGGGAGGCATATAACGGATTTTGACCTGATCAATATTTTTATTCAAATGTATGATTTTATCAATTAGGGTTATTTTGCACTATTACTTAGTCAACTTTAAATCTTTTTATACTTTGATGATACATTTTTGATATGCTAAATATCAATATTTAGTAAAAAAATAGGTGTCGGAAACATGGTTAAGTGATACATTAGTATCACCTGAGGCCTCCCATAAACATCACGCTGCGGTAGTTATGCTTAGATTAGGTTATCATAGCCAACTTAGAATATTTGTTTACAAATTCTGCTGACTGAAAAGTGGTTTGCAACATTGAAAATAAGTTATTCAGGTTCATTCTACAATAAACCTAACCTAAAATATTTCTACAAGCCTAAATATATAGTTAAAAACTTACCCTATTTTTAACCAATCTGGTATTTATTGTATCATCTCCTACATAAAATTCCGGTCTGGCTTTCTGTAAACCCTGGTAACCATGTTCCAGTTCTGTATAGGACATACTATCCACAGGAAACAGTTGTTCTTTTTAGAAATCATCACCACATCTAATAAACCAAATTCAATTTTGTAATTATAATCAAAAATATCAATCACAATACCAGAGTTCAGTTACTTGCTGTTCCTTATATGACATTAAAAAAGACAAGATATTCTGTTTTTCTTTTATAATTAAGTAGTTCTGTAAAGCTAACTGAAAATGTGTTTGAACAAAATATGTTTGTGTGTTTGTGAAATCATGATGGTTCACCACAGTTATTTACAATAAGTTACCACCACTTGCTTTACACTGCGTGATTAGTAGGCCATCATAAAGGGCGGGTATCTTGTAAATAGATTATTAGAAGACGGGTTCTCTCTCTAGTAGGCAAAAGATATGAAATAAGTTTAATCATATTAGGCAGCATTTATCGTTTGGAGTAAATTTCTCTATGTGTTCAATCCTACAGGCACTAACACTTAGTCTGATTATGTTTTTCATTTACTTATTGTTTTGTTGATAATACAAACAGAATATACGATTCCCTTCTGCTACGACTAGATCCATCGATCGATCCACGGTAAATTGAACATATGGTAAATTGAACGTATTGAATATATGTTCAATTTACGCCGGCTGGGCTGCGCAGTATAAATATCGTACGGGTTTTTCGTCTGTTTCTTTTTTTCATACATTTATTTGTATTTACAATCTATTCATAGTTGAACAATAAGTAAATGTGAGGTTAAACAATATAACATGGGTTAACACACGTCCAATTACGTGGCTAACGTAAACTTTGTTTTAAAATATAAATAGTTAAAAAAAATTATAATGTTCATTACAAAAAACTTACTGGAAGATTTAATACGTTTTGTCTTTTCAGTCTGTACACAGCGTTACTATTGTCTAAATGATTCAGAGTAAGGTGATTTGGATGATTGTTCAATTTTTCTAAATATCGACTGCTAAATTTAGTAATTTCGGTCTTGACAGAAGTAATGTTTGAGTCATAATGGATGATGGTGTTATTGACGTACCAGGGTGCTTGAAGTATGTTTCGTAGTGTTTTTGACTGAAATCTTTGGATGATATCTATGTTGCTGTTCGATGAACATCCCCACAAAGAAATTCCATAGGTCCATATGGGTTTTATTACGGTTTTATAGAGGAGAAGCTTATTTTCTAATGATAGTTTTGATTTGCTGTGTAGTAACCATGCAATTTTTCTATATTTGGTGTTCAACTGAAGCCTTTTTTGCCATATGTGCGAGCGCCATGTCAATCTCCTATCTATGTGCATTCTCAGATAATTGACTTCTGTAACTTGAGGCAACGGAACATTGTCCAATGAGAATGGGGGGCATGTATGAGGTTTTATTGTGCAAGTGAGATGTGATGACTTGGTTTGATTAACTTTTATGTTCCATTTATTGAGCCAATTAGACAGTTCGTGTAGACTTAACTGCAATATTTGAAATGGAACAACTGGATCTTCATGGGAAACGAGAGTAGTATAAAACTAGGGGTTTCAGGCTCACTTTTCTGGCCTCTGATTGGTCGAGAGTGGTCACGTGACTTTTTCAAGATGGCGGCGCCCATTTCCCGCCAAATTTCCTAACCTCACTTTTCCTAACCTCAAATTCCCAAATTTCCCTCCAAACTCCCACATCATACTATATAAAATGCACTGTTAACCTTGTTATACTATATAAAATACACTCTTAACCTAACTTTTTCCATGTTATACTATATAAAATGCACTGTTAACCTTGTTATACTATATAAAATACACTAACTTTTTCCATGTTATACTATATAAAATACACTCTTAACCTAACTTTTTCCATGTTATACAATATAAAATGAACTTTTTTTGTCCAATATGGCGTCTTTTCCCTCCCGCGCCACCTCACACCCCGTGGGAAAATTCCCCCCCAAAATTCCCTCATCCAAGATGGCGGCCTTTATACTATATAATATACACTATAATAAATGGCTAACGCGTCGTCTGCTGGTCGGGCGCGCATGCGCGTTGTTACTCTAATCATATATACACTATAACAAATGCATTATTTCATATATACACTATAATAAAATTAATATTTCATATACTCTATGTGGCTGACGTGATCGCAGCGCCCCTAGCGGCAACGTCGACCGGAGCGGACCTGGCGACATCAGCTGTGCGCGGGTGACGCATGCGCATGGACTTGCTACTCTGTGGCAATATACACCATAACAAACGCAATATTTCATGGCCGGGCTTTATCGCTGTTATCACATCACTTGACCTCTAAGGTTATCATGTGGAGTGTCCATGCGGTGCTGATTAATAGCAAACAATATAACACTGACCTCAAAGGTCAACCCGTGGCTGTTATCACATCCGCTTCCATTACCACAAGCATTGTTTTACATCCCGTATCTTTTATTTGCACAATCTCTCTTAATAATATCGAACACTTAATTAACATTGTATATACTTCCTTCTGATCATTTTTTAAAACAGTACTACACTGGATGACATAACTAAAAAAAAACTAAAACTCACCCATAACTCAAACATAAACTTTGAAACAGAAAAACACTAATCCATACACTTCAAACATAAAAATTAATAACAACTAAAATTGCAAACCATATAATGTTCGAGCGTACTTTTAACAAGTTAAAGTAGTCAGTTCCCCTTTACAAGAATAACTCTACATACGTCCATTGACTATAAATGAACTATATTCCCCAATAATACCTTTAAAACTTATACATATCAAGAGCCATCCTAACTTTAGTCTACCAAATTATTGTATTTTAACCAACCTAAACTTACAAATAACAATTATTATATCCACAAACATATGATAAATTAAGTGTAATAATCTCAAACACAAGGTGATTCCTCACACTTTATATACCCCATAGCAATACATTACTTACTGTATTTGAGACGTTAATCGTAGAGGTATGGGTCTTGAATGAGTGTAGATGAATGAGTGTAGTCTTTGTTACTAACTAAGGCTGCTGTACCTTTTTATATATCATCTATTAACAACACAATAGTCAGGGAAACTATGACATGGAACCCAAACCACATAGTATTGATTTTATTTCAAACAAACTGTCAGTTTAAAAAACATTCTAACAGAAGAGTAAATTCTGTCCAAAAGTAAGAAAAAATCAAAAATACATACAAATTTCAGAATACTTTACATAAAAATATAATTCTTGGAAAATGTCTCAGATCAAGCAAGAACTACCAACATAGTAGTCTCCAACCCCTTAAAATTTAGTTAAAATGTCCATAAATAGGGATATTTGTGTACAAAATATGTTATAATTCCCTAAAAGCATTACAATGCAGTGTCATAACAACGATATTTGTCCTAAACATTTAAAATACCTTTAAAATACTCTTATAGAATCTTAATAAACTTAGTTTGAGCTCAAAACAACGTACAAAACTGATGTAACACTTGTAAATTAATTGTTTAACCTATATAGCTATTTAGTTGACTCCAAACAGTTGGCAAAGTGTAAGTAGCCAATAGGAATAAATTCTCTATAATGTTCATATTTTAAGCTTGATTTTAACAAAACCTGGTGCTATTGATTATTTTCATCTATTTATTAAACAAATAAACGAATAGTCAGTTGAAATGTGTCTATTGTAGAAACTTTGGTATTAACAGTAAGAAAGTTTGGTTTCTTTTGACTATAATATACTCGATCAGAAAATGTATATACACCACTCCCAAAGACCCAAACACATGGAGAACCTACTTACTGAACACACTGCACCCTTGACAGATCACCTACCTATCCATTACATAAAACCTTTGTTTGTCCACCCAGCTATTCTATGAAATTAAGTGGCAGAGAGGGCTTTATAGCCCTAACTTCACCTTATAAAGTAACAATAAAGTAGTTTTCATTTAATTTCCATCCAACATACATATACAACCTACCTTACCAAACACCATGACCCTACATATCCAGGAGTAAGACTCTCCTACCCACGTAGCCAACACACAGCTATCTTTATAGACCCCGTCTTTCCCAACACATAAGACATCTGACTGACTACCACCTACTTAATATACTGCACTCTTGATAGATCACACAACTAATCAATAAATGAGACCTTAATTCAACACATTGACATTGACCAACTATTTATACAACACACATTTATCTTTATAGACCACTAACCTTCCAACACATAAGACTACTGAAAGATCACATAATTAAAATACAACATACCACACACACAAACACACACACACACACACACACACACACACACACACACACACACACACACACACACACACACACACACACACACACACACACACGCACGCACGCACGCACGCACGCACGCACGCACACACGCACGCACGCATGTGCGCACACTTTGTCAAAAGCTTGACTTATGTCAAGAAAAGCTGCCGAACAGTACTTTCCAGTCTCTAAACCCTGGCTTATAAAATTTACAATCCTATTTACCTGTTCTAAGGTTGAATGACATTGACGGAAACCAAACTGGTGGTGTGGGATAGCATCAATTTCATCAATCACAGGCTTAATTCTTTTAAGTAAAAACTTCTGAAAGATATTAGACATCAATGGAAGAAGGCTGATTGGCCGATATGGTGTAATTTCATGAGCAGGCTTGCCAGTTTTTCGTATTAAAACTATGTTCGCCACATTCTATTGAGAGGGGTAATACTCCAATCTTAAAACTGCGTTAAAGATCATGGTTAGCAAAATGAAACTCTTTCTAGATAGTTATTTTAGAATTTTTCCTATTATCAAGTCATCTCTCTCTCTCTCTCTCTCTCTCTCTCTCTCTCTCTCTCTCTCTCTCTCTCTCTCTCTCTCTCTCTCTCTCTCTCTCTCTCTCTCTCTCTCTCTCTCTCTCTCTCTCTCTCTCTCTCTCTCTCTCTCTCTCTCTCTCTCTCTCTCTCTCTCTCTCTCTCTCTCTCTCTCTCTCTCTCTCTCTCTCTCTCTCTCTCTCTCTCTCTCTCTCTCTCTCTCTCTCTCTCTCTCTCTCTCTCTCTCTCTCTCTCTCTCTCTCTCTCTCTCTCTCTCTCTCTCTCTCCTCTCTCTCTCTCTCTCTCTCTCTCTCTCTCTCTCTCTCTCTCTCTCTCTCTCTCTCTCTCTCTCTCTCTCTCTCTCTCTCTCTCTCTCTCTCTCTCTCTCTCTCTCTCTCTCTCTCTCTCTCTCTCTCTCTCTCTCTCTCTCTCTCTCTCTCTCTCTCTCTCTCTCTCTCTCTCTCTCTCTCTCTCTCTCTCTCTCTCTCTCTCTCTCTCTCTCTCTCTCTCTCTCTCTCTCTCTCTCTCTCTCTCTCTCTCTCTCTCTCTCTCTCTCTCTCTCTCTCTCTCTCTCTCTCTCTCTCTCTCTCTCTCTCTCTCTCTCTCTCTCTCTCTCTCTCTCTCTCTCTCTCTCTCTCTCTCTCTCTCTCTCTCTCTCTCTCTCTCTCTCTCTCTCTCTCTCTCTCTCTCTCTCTCTCTCTCTCTCTCTCTCTCTCTCTCTCTCTCTCTCTCTCTCTCTCTCTCTCTCTCTCTCTCTCTCTCTCTCTCTCTCTCTCTCTCTCTCTCTCTCTCTCTCTCTCTCTCTCTCTCTCTCTCTCTCTCTCTCTCTCTCTCTCTCTCTCTCTCTCTCTCTCTCTCTCTCTCTCTCTCTCTCTCTCTCTCTCTCTCTCTCTCTCTCTCTCTCTCTCTCTCTCTCTCTCTCTCTCTCTCTCTCTCTCTCTCTCTCTCTCTCTCTCTCTCTCTCTCTCTCTCTCTCTCTCTCTCTCTCTCTCTCTCTCTCTCTCTCTCTCTCTCTCTCTCTCTCTCTCTCTCTCTCTCTCTCTCTCTCTCTCTCTCTCTCTCTCTCTCTCTCTCTCTCTCTCTCTCTCTCTCTCTCTCTCTCTCTCTCTCTCTCTCTCTCTCTCTCTCTCTCTCTCTCTCTCTCTCTCTCTCTCTCTCTCTCTCTCTCTCTCTCTCTCTCTCTCTCTCTCTCTCTCTCTCTCTCTCTCTCTCTCTCTCTCTCTCTCTCTCTCTCTCTCTCTCTCTCTCTCTCTCTCTCTCTCTCTCTCTCTCTCTCTCTCTCTCTCTCTCTCTCTCTCTCTCTCTCTCTCTCTCTCTCTCTCTCTCTCTCTCTCTCTCTCTCTCTCTCTCTCTCTCTCTCTCTCTCTCTCTCTCTCTCTCTCTCTCTCTCTCTCTCTCTCTCTCTCTCTCTCTCTCTCTCTCTCTCTCTCTCTCTCTCTCTCTCTCTCTCTCTCTCTCTCTCTCTCTCTCTCTCTCTCTCTCTCTCTCTCTCTCTCTCTCTCTCTCTCTCTCTCTCTCTCTCTCTCTCTCTCTCTCTCTCTCTCTCTCTCTCTCTCTCTCTCTCTCTCTCTCTCTCTCTCTCTCTCTCTCTCCTCTCTCTCTCTCTCTCTCTCTCTCTCTCTCTCTCTCTCTCTCTCTCTCTCTCTCTCTCTCTCTCTCTCTCTCTCTCTCTCTCTCTCTCTCTCTCTCTCTCTCTCTCTCTCTCTCTCTCTCTCTCTCTCTCTCTCTCTCTCTCTCTCTCTCTCTCTCTCTCTCTCTCTCTCTCTCTCTCTCTCTCTCTCTCTCTCTCTCTCTCTCTCTCTCTCTCTCTCTCTCTCTCTCTCTCTCTCTCTCTCTCTCTCTCTCTCTCTCTCTCTCTCTCTCTCTCTCTCTCCTCTCTCTCTCCCTCCCTCCCTCCCTCCCTCCCTCCCTCCCTCCCTCCCTCCCTCCCTCCCTCCCTCCCTCCCTCCCTCCCTCCCTCCCTCCCTCCCTCCCCTCCCTCCCTCCCTCCCTCCCTCCCTCCCTCCCTCCCTCCCTCCCTCCCTCCCTCCCTCCCTCCCTCCCTCCCTCCCTCCCTCCCTCCCTCCCTCCCTCCCTCCCTCCCTCCCTCCCTCCCTCCCTCCCTCCCTCCCTCCCTCCCTCCCTCCCTCCCTCCCTCCCTCCCTCCCTCCCTCCCTCCCTCCCTCCCTCCCTCCCTCCCTCCCTCCCTCCCTCCCTCCCTCCCTCCCTCCCTCCCTCCCTCCCTCCCTCCCTCCCTCCCTCCCTCCCTCCCTCCCTCCCTCCCTCCCTCCCTCCCTCCCTCCCTCCCTCCCTCCCTCCCTCCCTCCCTCCCTCCCTCCCTCCCTCCCTCCCTCCCTCCCTCCCTCCCTCCCTCCCTCCCTCCCTCCCTCCCTCCCTCCCTCCCTCCCTCCCTCCCTCCCTCCCTCCCTCCCTCCCTCCCTCCCTCCCTTTTTTAGTGTTTTTATTTTTATCTTAGTGTTAGAAATTTAGTGTTATCTTATCCACATGTGTTATATTTACTCTTGATGTAACTCCCAATCTATGTAGTGGTACATGTATAGATAATATTGTTGCTTGCAAAGACTTGGTTGATAAATGCAAGGTCATAAAAACTGTTGTATCTGACCACTGGGCACTTCACTTAGCTCATTATGAAAAATCAACATGTGGGTTATAAGAATGCTACACGCAACACGAGAATTATGCGTGAGGGAAATGTTCATTTTAAAGAAGAACTTTTAAAGATAAACTGGTATCATCTGTATAACAATTGTGCCAGTATTGATGAAAAGGTAAGATGGTTAATATCTACTCTTACTTCTGTAGCCAATACATCCTTTCCGATAAAATCTTTCAATAAATCTTCCAGACCAAAACCAACTAAAGTAACAAACCCTGAATTACTCGAGGGAAAGAGATATGTAATATGAAGGGCTGGCGGGATAAAAGGGATGAATCCATAAATTTTCAAAAATTATGTTTTTATGCCTAACTATACATTGAACCAATGTCTTTTGAATGGTGTTGTTGGTTGTGGGATAAATGGGACCAGTCCTTCTAAAATTAATAAACAAATAATACTCTATTCGGGGATAAAGGAGATCAGTCCGTTCTGTTTGAGCAATAAAAGGGACCAGTCCAAAGAGTCGTGAGAATTGCGTGATGACTGAGATCAGTCCAAGCGCTTGTTGCTAAGTAAACTATGACT
Source organism: Stictocephala bisonia (assembly GCA_035578905.1). NCBI lineage: Eukaryota > Metazoa > Arthropoda > Insecta > Hemiptera > Membracidae > Stictocephala > Stictocephala bisonia. The sequence continues at coordinate 200,924 of JAQJVL010000805.1, forward strand.
CTTAATCTCATGGAGAGTAAAGACGAACAAGACACTTACATAAGCGGATTGATATCTGTCCTACCTGTACAACGTCGACGTAATCGGAAACCAGTAGAAAAGGCTAGATTGCCTATTTCGGCCACTTTTAAGTATAGAGTCCGTGGTAAAAATGATGAGGGCCAGACAGTAGAGTATGACGTTTGCAAAAAGGCTTTGTATTCTATTCATGGAATAGGAAAAAAACGAGTAGAACGTGTTTGTATTGGTCTTGCAGCTACTGGATTTTGTAAAAAAAGCAAGCAAGGAAAACATGATGTTAGGCCTCACAAGATTAAGGATGATGTTTTAAATTTAATAAGAAACCACATTAAATCATTTCCTTCCAGGAACAATCATTATGGTTTAAAAGATTCCAAACGAACTTACTTGCAACAAGATTTGAATGTTAAAAAAATGTTTGAATTGTTTAAGATACAGAATCAAGAAGTAAAGGTGTCCTACCACTACTACAGACAAATCTTTTTAACAAAATTTAATATAAGCTTTGGTTATCCCCGAGTATACACTTGTTCTACTTGCGATGAATTTCATTCTAAAATCAAAGGTTTGGAGACCGAAAAAAAGAACTCCACAAACATTGACAGAATAAAATAAATAGAAAACGAAATAAGTCGATTAACGACATCAAACACACTTCACAAAAGAAAGGCTCAAATTTTTTACAGTAGAAAAAGTGCATCAGTTAATGATAGTCGGACTTTTATAGCAAAAGAGGCCATTTGCTTTGATTATGGCAGAAATTTGCCAATCCCAAATGTGTCAACTAATGACGTTTATTATAAGAGACAGCTGTCTTGGCATTTTTTCAATATCACAGTATTATCATCAGGTCAAAGTTATTTCTACTTATACACAGAGACAGTGGGGAAACTCAAACATCCTCTGCTCTCTCTTACACGACTTCTTTTTTAACCACCTACCACTAGAAGTCAAGGAAATATGCTTCTTTTGTGATGCATGTGGCGGCCAAAACAAGAATTTTACCATGTTACGGTTTATGCATTATTTGGTCCACCATGAGAAACGTTTTACCAAAATTACTCTCACTTATCTAATCCGTGGCCACAGCTACTTAGAGTGCGACAGGCAAATGGCTTTATTAAACCCAAAAGCTTGGCTTGAGACACCGGAAGCTTGGAAGGAACACTTTGATTCAGCTCGGCAGAAACCTTCACCTTTTGTAGTTCAACTTATAACACAAAATGACCAAAACGGTGATCAGATTGTTGGGTAAAATATTTTTCGAAAATGGACAGAGCACCTAGCTCCACTCTACACAAACAGGAAGTTTCCAATTCGACCAATACGAGAGGTGACGACCGACAACAACACTGACACTATTCTTTACCGGACCACGTACAACGGAGCATGGGAAAAAGCAACCATTGTGAAAAGGAACAATCGACCACCACAAAATGAATAATTCACTCTACCAGGCATCTCCTATGATGGTAAGTTAATTTTCTTAGGAACGTTTTATACATTTTTTAAAACAAAAAATTAGGTTTTTAATCACTTTGTTTTTATTTTAGGGCCCATTCCAATAAGTGCAGCAAAATATCGAGACCTACAGATTTTGGCCAAATTCTGGAACCTCAAGCTAGGATCTTCTTTGTAAACCTTCCAAACAATTAAGCAGGAAGAGAACACTCTCTGATCATAGTTTGTATAACTACTTAACTTGTAACATGTAATAGATAGTTTATTTAGCTGTAATAACAGGTAAAGTCAAAAATAAAAATGACGTTTGAAACAGTATTTTTTTAAAGTCACTCTTATTGGAATAAAGGGGATAAGTCCTACGGACTAATCACCTTCTTCTTACAAAAACTTATAGTTTAGACACTGTTTTGAACAAAAACTACCTGATAGCATTTTTTACTGTACTTTTGTACTACAAATTGTTAATATATGTATTTTAAACTACTGAGGGACAAAGAGTACCAAAAAATAAATTATCAAACACAACAGTTATTTGGTTTCAGATCACTTTTTTTGTTCTCCTGAAAAATGTTTGAAAGTGGACTTATCCCTTTTATTCCGCCAGCCCTTCATATGCTATATGACTATTACATTAGTAGTGTAAATAGGTTGGTTTTAGACCCACTTTAACCTATGGACCCAAGATGGCGGCGCAGTGGTACCAACCTCCCCCCTCTCCCCTCAAATTCCCAAATTTCCCTCCAAATTCCCACATCATACTATATAAAATTCACTGTTAACCTTGTTATACTATATAAAATACACTCTTAACCTAACTTTTTCCACGTTATACTATATAAAATGCACGGTTAACCTTATTATACTATATAAAATACACTTTTTTTGTCCAATATGGTGTCTTTTCCATGTTATACTATATAAAATGAACTTTTTTTGTCCAATATGGCGTCTTTTCCCTCCCGCACCAACTCACACCCCGTAGGAAAATTCCCTCCCAAAATTCCCTCATCCAAGATGGCGGCCTTTCCCTTGTTATACTTTATAAAATGTACACTCTTATACTATATAACATGAACTTTTTTTGTCCAATATGGAATTTTTTCCATGTTATACTATATAAAATGCACTGTTAACCTTGTTATACTATATAAAATACACTAGTTTTTTCCATGTTATACTATATAAAATGAACTTTTTTTGTCCAATATGACGTCTTTTTCTATGTTATACTAAATAAAATAAACTTTTTTTGTCTAATATGGCGTCTTTCCCTCCCAAACTTCCCTCATCCAAGATGGCGGTCTTTATACTATATAAAATACACTATAATAAATGGCTAACGCGTCGTCTGCTGGCCGGGCGCGCATGCGCGTTGTTACTCTACTCATATATACACTATAACAAATGCATTATTTCATATATACACTATAACAAATTAATTATGGCTGACCCGATCGCAGCGCTCCTAGCGGCAACGTCGATCGCAGCGGACCTGGCGGCATCAGCTGTGCGCGGGTGACGCATGCGCATGGACTTGCTACTCTGTGGCAATATACACCATAACAAACGCAATATTTCATGACCGGGCTTTATCGCTGTTATCACATCACTTGACCTCTAAGGTTATCATGTGGAGTGTCCATGCGGTGCTGATTAATGTAACAATGACCTCAAAGGTCAACCCGTGGCTGTTATCACATCCGCTACCATTACCACAAGCATTGTTTTACATCCCGTGTCTTGCACAATCTCTTTTAATAATATCGAACACTTAATTAACATTGTATATTCTTCCTTCTGATCATTTATTAAAACAGTACTACACTGGATGACATAACTAAAAAAAACTAAAACTCACCCATAACTCAAACATAAAATTTTGAAACAGAAAAACACTTATCATACACTTCAAACATAAAAATTAATAACAACTAAAATTGGAAACAATATAATGTTCGAGCGTACTTTTAACAAGTTAAAGTAGTCAGAAAATATTCGATCAGAAAATGTATATACACAACGAGCGTACTTTTAAAAAGTTAAAGTAGTCAGAAAATATTCGATCAGAAAATGTATATACACAACTCCCAGAGACCCAAACACATGGAGAACCTAGAACACACAACACCTTCCTATTCATCACATAAGGCCCTTGATCATCCATCACCTATCCATAAGACATCTGACTGACCACCTACCCACCCAATATACTGGACTAACCACACTCTACATACATGACTTTTGATTGACCATCTACCCACTCAACACACACAGACCCTCGATAGGCCGCCCAACTCCCCAACACATAAGACATCCGACTGACCACATACTCATCTAATATACTAGACTAACCACACCTTACATACAAGACCTTTGATTGACCACCTACCTACCCAACACACACAGTACCCTCGATAGACTACCCACCTTCCCAACACATAAGACATCTGACTGACCATCTACCCACCTAATATACTAGACTAACCACACTCTACACATAGTCCTCTTGACAGACCACTCACCCCTCTCGACACATAATACATTTGACCACCTACCCACCTAATATACTAGACTAACCACACTCTACATACAAGACTTTTGATTGGCCATCTACCTACTCAATACACACAAAACACTTGTTTGATCACACATCAACCTAACAAACACAACTTTCGATTGACAATCCACCTTCCCAAAGCATAAGTCTTTTGAAGGACCATCGACCAAAGATACAAAAATCATGATAAACAAACCACACACCGTACATACAAGACTTTTCATTGACCATCTACCTACCCTACACACACAGTAATCTCGATAGGCCGCTCACCTCCCCAACACATAAGACATGTACAAACTACCTACCAAACACTAATACCCTTCCTATCCAGTAGTAAGACTCTCCTACCCACTTACCCTACACACAGGCATCTTTATATACCACATACCATACCGACACATAATACATTTGACAGACAACCTACTTAACATACAAGACTTACCACCCAATAGACAATCTACATAAGGCTTTAGTTGTCATTCCACCTATCCAACACAAATGTACAAGACACCTACCAAGCTCCATAACCCTACCTATCCATTAGTAAGACGCTCCTACTCACTTACCCTACACACAGTTATCTTTACAGACCAACTACCCTCCCAACACATAATATTATAGACAGACAACCTACTTTACATACAAGACTTACCACCTACCCAACGCACTTAGATTGCCTACTTACTAAAAACATTATTTCTTATTACCTCCTGCAAATACAATACGTAATACTCATGATTGACCACCACTCACCTACTCAACAAACACAGTTCTCTTGATAGGCCACTCACCTCCCCAACACATAAGACATCTGACTGACCACCTACCTACTTAATATACTAGACTAACCACACTCTACATACAAGACTTTTGATTGACCACTCACCTACTAAACACACAGACGTTTGATTAAACACCCACATACTCAACACAGAGTCATGTTGATAGGTCAAACCACCTTCCCCAAACATAAAACCTTTGATAGACCAACCACACACCCTACAGTCATAACTTAAAATACCATCACACTACCAAAAAGGCAGTCTCTTTATAGACCCTCATCTACTCAATACGTGAGACACTTGGTTTACCACTCGCCTACCCAGCACATAGTCCTCTTGATAGACCACTCACCCCTCCCGACACATAATACATTTGACAGACCACTTACTTAACATACAAGACTGACCATACACTCTACATAGAAGACGTTTGATTATCCACTCACCTACTCAATACACACAAAACACTTGTTTGATCACACACCTATTTATCAAACAGAACTGTCGACACTCACTCCACCTTCCCAAAGCATAAGACTTTTGAAGGACCACCTACCAAACATACAAAAATCATGATAAACAAACTACACACTCTGCAGACATCACTTAATATACCATCATACTACCATGAAAATAGTCCTATTGACATACCCCTACCTATCCAATATACGTACCACACACCGTGCATACAAGACTTATATTTACCCACCCACATACTAATCAAACAAGACTCTTGATTGACAATCCATCTCCGTAACATTCATGGATGACCTACCTACCAAACATACGACTTGACCACCCACAAAAAACAAGACTTTATGTTTAACCACCTATTTAACATACAAGACCAACCACACACCATACAATCATGACTTAACAGTCCACCCACCTACCAAACACACATCTCTTGATGGACCATATGCCTACACATTACTCTTGATAGATCATCCACCTAACAATTACATAAAACCTTTGATAGACCACCAACACACATGAACAACCTACCTACGTAACATCCAACACTCTTGACTTACCACCCACCTACTCAACACACAGCACTCTCGATAGACTACATAACTAACCATTACATAAAACCTTATATTGACTCCCAATATTCATGAACGACCTACCTACCAAACATACAACTTGATTGACCGCTCACCTACCCATCACACATTTCTCTTGATTGTCCAACCACCCTCCCATAAAAAGACTGTTGTCAGACTATCTACTTAACATACAAGACTCTTCATTGACCATCCACCTACTCAACACACACAGTACTCTCAATAGATCACTTAACTACCCATTACATAAAACCTTAGATTGACACCCAACATTCATGGTTGACCTACCTACCAAACATACGACTTGACCACCTTCCCAAAGCATAAGACTTTTGAAGGACCACCTACCAAACATACGTACCACACACCATAAAATCATGACTTAAAAGTTCACCCACCTACTCAACACACAACACCTCTGATAGATCATCCACCTAAACATTACATAAAACCTTTGATTGACTCACAATCCTAACATTCATGAACAACCATCCTCCTAAACATACGACTTAACCACCCACAAAAACAAGACTTTATGTATAACCACCTATTTAACATACGTACCACACACCATAAAATCATGACTTAACAGTCCACCCACCTACTCAACACACAACACCTCTGATAGATCATCCACCTAACCATTACATAAAACCTTTGATTGACTCAAAATCCTAACATTCATGAACAACCATCCTCCTAAACATACGACTTAACCACCCACAAAAACAAGACTTTATGTATAACCATCTATTTAACATACGTACCACACACCATAAAATCATGACTTAACAGTCCACCCACCTACTCAACACACAACACCTCTGATAGATCATCCACCTAACCATTACATAAAACCTTTGATTGACTCACAATCCTAACATTCATGAACATCCATCCTCCTAAACATACGACTTAACCACCCACAAAAACAAGACTTTATGTATAACCACCTATTTAACATACGTACCACACACCATAAAATCATGACTTAACAGTCCACCCACCTACTCAACACATAACACCTCTGATAGATCATCCACCTAACTATTACATAAAACCTTTGATAGACCACCAACACACATGAACAACCTACCTACCTACCTACTTAACATCCAACACTCTTGACTTACCGCCCACCTACTCAACACACAGATAGACTACGTAACTAACCATTACATAAAACCTTAGATTGACACTCAACATTCATGGAAGACCTACCTACCAAACATACAACTTGATTGACCGCCTACCTACCCATCACACATTTCTCTTGATAGACCAATCACCCTCCCATAAAAAGACTTTTGTCAGACTATTTACTTAACATACAAGACTTACCACCTAATAGGCAATCTACATAAGGCTTTAGTTATCATTCCACCTATCCAACACACATGTACAAGACACCTACCAAGCTCCATAACCCTACCTATCCATTAGTTAGACTCATGATTTACCCAACACACAGTTATCTTTACAGACCAACTACCCTCCCAACACATAATATTATTGACAGACAACCTACTGTACATACAAGACTTACCACCCACCTACTCAACACACAAAAGACCAACCACACACTCTACATATGAGACTCTTGGTTAGTCGCCCACCTACTCAACATACAACACCTCTGATACACCATTCCCTTAAACATTACATAAAACCTGTGATATTCCACCCAATCACCAAACACACATGACTCTTAATAGACCAATCCACCTACCTCTGCACACACAATTCCTTAGGACACACCCTACACCCACCACTCATCCTACAGACAAAACCCCTAGAGAACTACCCATCCACCATAAAAACACTATTGCTTCATATAATCATGTTTTAAAATAACATTATTACACTGTAAGATAGGTTTAATATAGCTAAAGACCTAAAGTGTTTCCTAAAATTCTGTTTTCTCTAGAAATAAGAGAGCCGTTGGTAGAAAACATCCAAACTAAACATAGAAAATAAGAATCAGCTAGTAGTTTCATAGAAATTCTGCTATACAACTAAAAAATATGAGAAAAAGTTAGGTTTAAAAACAATGAACATAGAAAAAGTTAGGTTTAAAAACAATGAACATAAAAAAGGTAGGTAAAAAAAATGAACATAGAAAAAGTTCGGTTAAAAATGAACATAGAAAAGCTTAGGTTAAAAAAATGAACACAGAAAAAGTTAGGTTGAAAAAAAAATGAACAGAGAAAAAGTTAGGTTAGCAAACATCAGAAAAGTAAGTCTAGCAAAGAACCGAAAGGTTGATTGCTATCCTTACTTTTCCGAAAAGTTGTTAAAATTAACAAAAGTCAAAAAATGTCCCATTTTTGAGTTTGGTAATTTTAACTGAACTTTTCTGTTGTTTGCTAACCTAACTTTTTCTCTGTTCATTTTTTTTAAACCTAACTTTTTCTGTGTTCATTTTTTTAACCTAACCTTTTCTATGTTCATTTTTAACCTAATTTTTTCTATGTTCATTTTTTTAACCTAACTTTTTCTATGTTCATTGTTTTTAAACCTAACTTTTTCTATGTTCAATGTTTTTAAACCTAACTTTTTCTCATATTTTTTAGTTGTATAGCAGAATTTTTATGAAACTACTAGCTGATTCTTATTTTCTATGTTTAGTTTGGATGTTTTCCACCAACGGCTCTCTTATTTCTAGAGAAAACAGAATTTTAGGAAACACTTTAGGTCTTTAGCTATATTAAACCTATCTTACAGTGTAATAATGTTATTTTAAAACATGATTATATGAAGCAATAGTGTTTTTATGGTGGATGGGTAGTTCTCTAGGGCAGCGGTTCCCAACCTGGGGTACGCGTACCCCTTGGGGGTACGCAACGACCTGGTTGGGGGTACGCCGAAAATATTTGGTAATGGCGGACTTTATATGTTTGTCGTACGTTACCTACGTGGTGGTTGAAAAGTACAGTACACTACTGGCGCGCCGAATCGTCCGATGGTCTGACTCACGCTCGCTCGTCAAGGTCAGTTAGCCCTCTGCCGCTCCCCCTCCCCCACTCACTTAGCCACGCAATGCCCTGCTACCGTACCGTCAGTCAGTGCTCGCATAGTTCACTTGCATAGTAGTTGACTGTCGTCTGTCGCTCTTCATTACGTGATTTTATGTTCAGTTTACTTTTTACTTGCTTATTGTGCGTGTTAGTTTTTACTGATTTGTAAACCATTTAACTGTAATCAAGAAGATGGAAAAGTGGTTAAAAACTGGATCAGTTAAAACAAATCAGACTGATACGGCAAGTCAGGTGCTTAGCAAGCCTAGTACGTCCCGGGACTCAGCAGCAGAAAATTCTTCTTGTGTGAGTACCAGTGATACTAAACCTCATAAATCTAGTACTAGTACTGGAACTTCCTCAAAGAAACGAAAATATTCAAATGAGTACTTGAAATATGGATTTTCGTTTACTGGAGAGGAGGAAAGTCCAAACCCACTATGTGTTGTTTGTGGAGAAATTTTAAGCAATGGAAGCATGAAACTTTCCTTACTTTTGCGCCACCTTGAATCCAAACACGCCCAGCACAAAAATAAAGAAATTATCTATTTTGAACGACTTTCAAAAAATTATGGGAAAGATGGAGTGGTTTCTTCTTATTTCGCATCAGTTAATAGAGATAACGAAAATGCTGTGGAAGCCTCTTACAAAATTAGCTACCATATTGCGAAAAGTGGTAAAAACCACACAATAGGTGAGGATTTGATAGCCCCCTGTATAAAAGATGCTGTTCAGTGTATGTTTGGTCAGGACTTTGTTCGTAAGGTGAACTCCATCCCGCTGTCAAACAACACAGTTTCACGGCGAATTCAAGACATTTCTGAGTACATTGAAGACAAAGTGGTTCAGCGATTAAAAGACAGTCATTTTTTTTCCATCCAAGTTGATGAAAGTACGGACATTGCTGCCCTAGCAATCTTACTTGTTTCTGCAAGGTATGTAAATCCCAACAAGGAGTTTGAAGAAAATCTGTTGCTGTGCCATGCAGTACTGAGCGTACTACAGGGGAAGATGTGTTCAATGTGATTTATAGCTACTTCTGTGAAAAAGAAATAGACTGGGGTAAATTGTGCGGTATATGCACTGACGGGGGAAAATCAATGTCTGGCATATATATCGGTCTTCGGGGGCGGGTAAAAGAAGTGGCCTCCCACGTAGCATGGAGCCATTGTTGCATCCACAGACAGAGTCTTACAGCCAAAAAGTTGCCGTCTTCTTTGAATGATGTTCTCAATGAAGCAGTTAAAGTAGTCAACTTTGTTAAAGCCAATGCAACAAACTCCAGACTGTTCAAAGTGCTTTATGAAGATATGTGTGGCATTCACTCCACGTTGCTTTTGCACACTGAAGTAAGGTGGCTATCTCGCGGGAAGGTTCTTACAAGACTTTTTGAGCTCAGACATGAACTGCAAGTATTTTTTGAAGAGCATCCTTTTTATTTAGCCTCCAAGTTTCATGATAGTGACTGGCTTCAAAGGCTTGCTTATTTAGCTGAAATTTTTTCACAGATCAATAAACTCAATTTAGAGTTACAGAACAGCTCAATTACAGTATTCAAAGTTGCTGACAAAATTGAATCCATGCTGAAGAAAATTGATTTTTGGAAAACCTGTATTCAAAACAATCAAGCTGAAGTTTTTGGCACGCTTCATGATTTCTTGAGTGACAATAATCTGCCCATAGCTGACAAAATGAAACATCAAATAGTGACACATTTGACAAACCTGAAGGACTCTTTTAGAAAGTATTTTCCTAAACGAGGTGACGGAGAGAACTGGATTGCAGATCCTTTCAATGAAGAAAACGTCAAGACTGCTACATTGACCGTTCATGAGATGGAAAAGCTCCTAGAACTTTCAAGTGACTCTTCCTTGAAGTCCGAGTTCAAAAAGAAACCCCTTGGACAATTCTAGGTGACCATAAGGGATGAATATGGACCCTTAACCACAAAAGCTCTTCTGGTTTTACTTCCTTTTACAAACACAGAACTAGTTGAGAGATCGTTCTCTTCCTATGCTTTTATTAAGAACAAGTATAGGAATAAGCTAAATGCAAGTCCTGATTTAAGAGTATATTTATCAACCTTTGATATTGATTTCAAAATATTATGTGCAACAAAACAGGCCCAAGGGTCACACTAAAACAGTTTTGACTTGTTTTAAGAATAATTTTGATTTAATTTTTTTCAATAAACTTATTTGCTAATTCTAGTATGTTTTCGTGATAAGAAACATTGTATTTACTTTGTTATAATTTTTTTTACAGTTGGTATTTAGAATTTACTAAGTTTACTAGAAACATATATAGGCCTAATTTTGGAACAATAACTTTATTGTCAAATAAAAGATAAAAAAAACTCTTGCGTAAATATTTACTTTCCATGATTAATGTTCTTGCAACTTTTTTTCTTGGGAGTACAATTTGAAATAAATTTATCTCAAGGGGTACGGCAGTGAAAAAAGGTTGGGAACCGCTGCTCTAGGGGTTTTGTCTGTAGGATGAGTGGTGGGTGTAGGGTGTGTCCTAAGGAATTGTGTGTGCAGAGGTAGGTGGATTAGTCTATTAAGAGTCATGTGTGTTTGGTGATTGGGTGGAATATCACAGGTTTTATGTAATGTTCAAGGGAATGGTGTATCAGAGGTGTTGTATGTTGAGTAGGTGGGCGACTAACCAAGAGTCTCATATGTAGAGTGTGTGGTTGGTCTTTTGTGTGTTGAGTAGGTGGGTGGTAAGTCTTGTATGTACAGTAGGTTGTCTGTCAATAATATTATGTGTTGGGAGGGTAGTTGGTCTGTAAAGATAACTGTGTGTTGGGTAAATCATGAGTCTAACTAATGGATAGGTAGGGTTATGGAGCTTGGTAGGTGTCTTGTACATGTGTGTTGGATAGGTGGAATGATAACTAAAGCCTTATGTAGATTGCCTATTAGGTGGTAAGTCTTGTATGTTAAGTAAATAGTCTGACAAAAGTCTTTTTATGGGAGGGTGATTGGTCTATCAAGAGAAATGTGTGATGGGTAGGTAGGCGGTCAATCAAGTTGTATGTTTGGTAGGTAGGTCTTCCATGAATGTTGAGTGTCAATCTAAGGTTTTATGTAATGGTTAGTTACGTAGTCTATCTGTGTGTTGAGTAGGTGGGCGGTAAGTCAAGAGTGTTGGATGTTAAGTAGGTAGGTAGGTAGGTTGTTCATGTGTGTTGGTGGTCTATCAAAGGTTTTATGTAATGGTTAGGTGGATGATCTATCAGAGGTGTTGTGTGTTGAGTAGGTGGGTGGACTGTTAAGTCATGATTTTATGGTGTGTGGTGCGTATGTTAAATAGGTGGTTATACATAAAGTCTTGTTTTTGTGGGTGGTTAAGTCGTATGTTTAGGAGGATGGATGTTCATGAATGTTAGGATTGTGAGTCAATCAAAGGTTTTATGTAATGGTTAGGTGGATGATCTATCAGAGGTGTTGTGTGTTGAGTAGGTGGGTGGACTGTTAAGTCATGATTTTATGGTGTGTGGTACGTATGTTAAATAGATGGTTATACATAAAGTCTTGTTTTTGTGGGTGGTTAAGTCGTATGTTTAGGAGGATGGTTGTTCATGAATGTTAGGATTTTGAGTCAATCAAAGGTTTTATGTAATGGTTAGGTGGATGATCTATCAGAGGTGTTGTGTGTTGAGTAGGTGGGTGGACTGTTAAGTCATGATTTTATGGTGTGTGGTACGTATGTTAAATAGGTGGTTATACATAAAGTCTTGTTTTTGTGGGTGGTTAAGTCGTATGTTTAGGAGGATGGTTGTTCATGAATGTTAGGATTGTGAGTCAATCAAAGGTTTTATGTAATGTTTAGGTGGATGATCTATCAGAGGTGTTGTGTGTTGAGTAGGTGGGTGAACTTTTAAGTCATGATTTTATGGTGTGTGGTACGTATGTTTGGTAGGTGGTCCTTCAAAAGTCTTATGCTTTGGGAAGGTGGTCAAGTCGTATGTTTGGTAGGTAGGTCAACCATAAATGTTGGGTGTCAATCTAATGTTTTATGTAATGGGTAGTTAAGTGATCTATCGAGAGTACTGTGTGTGTTGAGTAGGTGGATGGTCAATGAAGAGTCTTGTATGTTAAGTAGATAGTCTGACAACAGTCTTTTTATGGGAGGGTGATTGGACAATCAAGAGAAATGTGTGATGGGTAGGTGAGCGGTCAAGTTGTATGTTTGGTAGGTAGGTCGTTCATGAATATTGGGAGTCAATATAAGGTTTTATGTAATGGTTAGTTATGTAGTCTATCGAGAGTGCTGTGTGTTGAGTAGGTGGGTGGTAAGTCAAGAGTGTTGGATGTTACGTAGGTAGGTTGTTCATGTGTGTTGGTGGTCTATCAAAGGTTTTATGTAATTGTTAGGTGGATGATCTATCAAGAGTAATGTGTAGGCATATGGTCCATCAAGAGATGTGTGTTTGGTAGGTGGGTGGACTGTTGAGTCATGATTGTATGGTGTGTGGTTGGTCTTGTATGTTAAATAGGTGGTTAAACATAAAGTCTTGTTTTTTGTGGGTGGTCAAGTCGTATGTTTGGTAGGTAGGTCATCCATGAATGTTACGGAGATGGATTGTCAATCAAGAGTCTTGTTTGATTAGTATGTGGGTGGGTAAATATAAGTCTTGTATGCACGGTGTGTGGTACGTATATTGGATAGGTAGGGGTATGTCAATAGGACTATTTTCATGGTAGTATGATAGTATATTAAGTGATGTCTGCAGAGTGTGTAGTTTGTTTATCATGATTTTTGTATGTTTGGTAGGTGGTCCTTCAAAAGTCTTATGCTTTGGGAAGGTGGAGTGAGTGTCGACAGTTCTGTTTGATAAATAGGTGTGTGATCAAACAAGTGTTTTGTGTGTATTGAGTAGGTGAGTGGATAATCAAACGTCTTCTATGTAGAGTGTATGGTCAGTCTTGTATGTTAAGTAAGTGGTCTGTCAAATGTATTATGTGTCGGGAGGTGTGAGTGGTCTATCAAGAGGACTATGTGCTGGGTAGGCGAGTGGTAAACCAAGTGTCTCACGTATTGAGTAGATGAGGGTCTATAAAGAGACTGCCTTTTTGGTAGTGTGATGGTATTTTAAGTTATGACTGTAGGGTGTGTGGTTGGTCTATCAAAGGTTTTATGTTTGGGGAAGGTGGTTTGGTCTATCAACATGACTCTGTGTTGAGTATGTGGGTGTTTAATCAAACGTCTGTGTGTTTAGTAGGTGAGTGGTCAATCAAAAGTCTTGTATGTAGAGTGTGGTTAGTCTAGTATATTAAGTAGGTAGGTGGTCAGTCAGATGTCTTATGTGTTGGGGAGGTGAGTGGCCTATCAAGAGAACTGTGTTTGTTGAGTAGGTGAGTGGTGGTCAATCATGGGTATTACGTATTGGATAGGCAGGAGGTAATAAGAAATAATGTTTTTAGTAAGTAGGCAATCTAAGTGCGTTGGGTAGGTGGTAAGTCTTGTATGTAAAGTAGGTTGTCTGTCAATAATATTATGTGTTGGGAGGGTAGTTGGTCTGTAAAGATAACTGTGTGTAGGGTAAGTGAGTAGGAGCGTCTTACTAATGGATAGGTAGGGTTATGGAGCTTGGAAGGTGTCTTGTACATGTGTGTTGGATAGGTGGAATGACAACTAAAGCCTTATGTAGATTGTCTATTGGGTGGTAAGTCTTGTATGTTAAGTAGGTTGTCTGTCAAATGTATTATGTGTCGGTATGGTATGTGGTATATAAAGATGCCTGTGTGTAGGGTAAGTGGGTAGGAGAGTCTTACTACTGGATAGGAAGGGTATTAGTGTTTGGTAGGTAGTTTGTACATGTCTTATGTGTTGGGGAGGTGAGTGGCCTATCGAGATTACTGTGTGTGTAGGGTAGGTAGATGGTCAATGAAAAGTCTTGTATGTACGGTGTGTGGTTTGTTTATCATGATTTTTGTATCTTTGGTCGATGGTCCTTCAAAAGTCTTATGCTTTGGGAAGGTGGATTGTCAATAGAAAGTTGTGTTTGTTAGGTTGATGTGTGATCAAACAAGTGTTTTGTGTGTATTGAGTAGGTAGATGGCCAATCAAAAGTCTTGTATGTAGAGTGTGGTTAGTCTAGTATATTAGGTGGGTAGGTGGTCAGTCAGATGTGTTATGTGTTGGGAAGGTGTGTGGCCTATCGAGGGTACTGTGTGTGTTGGGTAGGTAGGTAGTCAATCAAAGGTGTTGTATGTAAGGTGTGGTTAGTCTAGTATATTAGGTGGGTAGGTGGTCAGTCGGATGTGTTATGTGTTGGGAAGGTGTGTGGCCTTTCGAGGGTACTGTGTGTGTTGGGTAGGTAGGTGGTCAATCAAGGGTCTTGTATGTAAGGTGTGGTTAGTCTAGTATATTAGGTGGGTAGATGGTCAGTCAGATGTCTTATGTGTTGGGAAGGTGGGTGGCCTATCGAGGGTACTGTGTGTGTTGGGTAGGTAGGTGGTCAATCAAAGGTCTTGTATGTAAGGTGTGGTTAGTCTAGTATATTAGGTGGGTAGGTGGTCAAATGTATTATGTGTCAAGAGGGGTGAGTTGGTCTGTCAAGAGGACTATGTGTAGAGTGTGGTTAGTCTAGTATATTAGGTGGGTAGATGTCAGTTAGATGTCTTATGTGTTGGGAAGTTGGGTGGCCTATCGAGGGTACTGTGTGTGTTGGGTAGGTAGGTGGTCAATCAAAGGTCTTGTATGTAAGGTGTGGTTAGTCTAGTATATTAGGTGGGTAGGTGGTCAGTCGGATGTCTTATGTGTTGGGGAGGTGGGTGGCCTATCGAGGGTCTGTGTGTGTTGAGTGTGTAGATGGTCGATCAAAAGTCTTGTATGTAGAGTGTGGTTAGTCTAGTATATTGGGTGGGTAGGTGGTCAGTCAGATGTCTTATGTGTTGGGGAGGTGAGTGGCCTATCGAGAGTACTGTGTGTGTAGGGTAGGTAGATGGTCAATCAAAAGTCTTGTATGTACGGTGTGTGGTTTGTTTATCATGATTTTTGTATCTTTGGTCGATGGTCCTTCAAAAGTCTTATGCTTTGGGAAGGTGGAGTGTCAATCGAGAGTTGTGTTTGTTAGGTTTATGTGTGATCAAACAAGTGTTTTGTGTGTATTGAGTAAGTAGATGGTCAATCAAAAGTCTTGTATGTAGCGTGTGGTTAGTCTAGTATATTAGGTGGGTAGGTGGTCAAATGTATTATGTGTCGAGAGGGGTGAGTGGTCTGTCAAGAGGACTATGTGTAGAGTGTGGTTAGTCTAGTATATTAGGTGGGTAGATGGTCAGTCAGATGTCTTATGTGTTAGGAAGGTGGGTGGTCTATCGAGGGTACTATGTGTGTTGGGTAGGTAGGTGGTCAATCAAAGATCTTGTATGTAAGGTGTGGTTAGTCTAGTATATTAGGTGAGTAGGTGGTCAGTCGGATGTCTTATGTGTTGGGGAGGTGGGTGGCCTATCGAGGGTACTGTGTGTGTTGGGTAGGTAGGTGGTCAATCAAAGGTCTTGTATGTAAGGTGTGGTTAGTCTAGTATATTAGGTGGGTAGGTGGTCAAATGTATTATGTGTCAAGAGGGGTGAGTGGTCTGTCAAGAGGACTATGTGTAGAGTGTGGTTAGTCTAGTATATTAGGTGGGTAGATGGTCAGTTAGATGTCTTATGTGTTGGGAAGTTGGGTGGCCTATCGAGGGTACTGTGTGTGTTGGGTAGGTAGGTGGTCAATCAAAGGTCTTGTATGTAAGGTGTGGTTAGTCTAGTATATTAGGTGGGTAGGTGGTCAGTCGGATGTCTTATGTGTTGGGGAGGTGGGTGGCCTATCGAGGGTCTGTGTGTGTTGAGTGAGTAGATGGTCGATCAAAAGTCTTGTATGTAGAGTGTGGTTAGTCTAGTATATTGGGTGGGTAGGTGGTCAGTCAGATGTCTTATGTGTTGGGGAGGTGAGTGGCCTATCGAGAGTACTGTGTGTGTAGGGTAGGTAGATGGTCAATCATAAGTCTTGTATGTACGGTGTGTGGTTTGTTTATCATGATTTTTGTATCTTTGGTCGATGGTCCTTCAAAAGTCTTATGCTTTGGGAAGGTGGAAAGTCAATCGAGAGTTGTGTTTGTTAGGTTGATGTGTGATCAAACAAGTGTTTTGTGTGTATTGAGTAAGTAGATGGTCAATCAAAAGTCTTGTATGTAGCGTGTGGTTAGTCTAGTATATTAGGTGGGTAGGTGGTCAAATGTATTATGTGTCGAGAGGGGTGAGTGGTCTGTCAAGAGGACTATGTGTAGAGTGTGGTTAGTCTAGTATATTAGGTGGGTAGATGGTCAGTCAGATGTCTTATGTGTTGGGAAGGTGGGTGGTCTATCGAGGGTACTGTGTGTGTTGGGTAGGTAGGTGGTCAATCAAATATCTTGTATATAAGGTGTGGTTAGTCTAGTATATTAGGTGAGTAGGTGGTCAGTCGGATGTCTTATGTGTTGGGGAGGTGGGTGGCCTATCGAGGGTCTGTGTGTGTTGAGTAGGTAGATGGTCAATCAAAAGTCCTGTATGTAGAGTGTGGTTAGTCTAGTATATTAGGTGGGTAGATGGTCAGTCGGATGTCTTATGTGTTGGGGAGGTGGGTGGCCTATCGAGGGTCTGTGTGTGTTCAGTGGGTAGATGGTCAATCAAAAGTCTTGTATGTAGAGTGTGGTTAGTCCAGTATATTGGGTGGGTAGGTGATCAGTCAGATGTCTTATGGATAGGTGATGGATGATCAAGGGCCTTATGTGATGAATAGGAAGGTGATCTATCAAGGGTGTTGTGTGTTCTAGGTTCTCCATGTGTTTGGGT
The DNA here is from genome assembly GCA_035578905.1 of Stictocephala bisonia. Taxonomy (NCBI): domain Eukaryota; kingdom Metazoa; phylum Arthropoda; class Insecta; order Hemiptera; family Membracidae; genus Stictocephala; species Stictocephala bisonia. Next base: position 218,660 of record JAQJVL010000805.1, read on the forward strand.
CTCTGGGAGTTGTGTATATAAATTTTCTGATCGAATATTTTCTGACTACTTTAACTTTTTAAAAGTACGCTCGAACATTATATTGTTTGCAATTTTAGTTGTTATTAATTTTTATGTTCGAAGTGTATGATTAGTGTTTTTCTGTTTCAAAGTTTATGTTTGAGTTATAGGTAAGTTTTAGTTTTTTTTAGTTATGTCATCCAGTGTAGTACTGTTTTAATAAATGATCAGAAGGAAGAATATACAATGTTAATTAAGTGTTCGATATTATTAAAAGAGATTGTGCAAGACAAGGGATGTAAAACAATGCTTGTAGTAATGGAAGCGGATGTGATAACAGCCACGGGTTGACCTTTGAGGTCATTGTTACATTAATCAGCACCGCATGGACACTCCACATGATAACCTTAGAGGTCAAGTGATGTGATAACAGCGATAAAGCCCGGTCATGAAATATTGCGTTTGTTATGGTGTATACTGCCACAGAGTAGCAAGTCCATGCGCATGCGTCACCCGCGCACAGCTGATGCCGCCAGGTCCGCTGCGATCGACGTTGCCGCTAGGAGCGCTGCGATCGGGTCAGCTATAGTTAATTTGTTATAGTGTATATATGAAATAATGCATTTGTTATAGTGTATATATAAGTAGAGTAACAACGCGCATGCGCGCCTGGCCAGCAGACGACGCGTTAGCCATTTATTATAGTGTATTTTATCTAGTATAAAGACCGCCATCTTGGATGAGGGAATTTTGGGAGGGAAGTTTGGGAGGGAAAGACGCCATATTGGACAAAAAGAAGTTCAGTTTATATAGTATAACATAGAAAAAGACGTCATATTGGACAAAAAAAGTTCATTTTATATAGTATAACATGGAAAAAGTTAGTGTATTTTATATAGTATAACAAGGTTAACAGTGCATTTTATATAGTATAACATGGAAAAAATTCCATATTGGACAAAAAAAGTTCATGTTATATAGTATAAGAGTGTACATTTTATATAGTATAACAAGGGAAAGGCCGCCATCTTGGATGAGGGAATTTTGGGAGGGAATTTTCCCACGGGTGTGAGTTGGCGCGGGAGGGAAAAAGACGCCATATTGGACAAAAAAAGTTCATTTTATATAGTATAACATGGAAAAAGACACCATATTGGACAAAAAAAGTGTGTTTTATATAGTATAACAAGGTTAACAGTGCATTTTATATAGTATAAACATGGAAAACGTTAGGTTAAGAGTGTATTTTATATAGTATAACAAGGTTAACAGTGAATTTTATATAGTATGATGTGGGAATTTGGAGGGAAATTTGGGAATTTGAGGGAAATTTTAGGAGGGAGGGGGGGGGTTGGTACCACTGCGCCGCCATCTTGGGTCCAAAGGTAAAAGTGGGTCTAAAACCCGACTATTTACACTACTTACATTAGCACTGGTTCCGCTGATATTAAGATCATGCACAAAAACTGTAGGAAAAAACTTAGTAGGTTAGTGATAGATGTAAGGAGAAACAATTAATGACAATTTAAGTAATGCTACTAATAAGTCAAAGGCAATTTGGAACATTGTGAAAAGGTTGGGGGCAATAAAGACAGGTTAGGTTGTTGTGAGCCATCTCTATCATCCTCTGGCTTCAACAATTTTTTCATTAATAAGGTTGAAGAGATTTTGAAAATAGTTACATCTTGTCCCAGTCAGTGTACTTCTTTATACTATGTTAATAAGCTATCTAAACCTAGTTGTAGGTTCAAATTTAATTTAGTTGAAATAGAATATGTTGAGAAGGTCATTTGTAATATGGAAAATATCAGATGTGAAGATATTTATGGTCTAAGCCCTGTGATGTTAAAATATGGTTCTTGTTATATTTCTGCAGCTTTCACACATATTATTAACAATTGTATCTTACACTCTGTTTTCCCAGCTGAATTTAAGTATGCGAAGGTAATACCTGTGTATAAAAAGGGCGGACCGTTCAAGTTTTGAAAGTTATTAGGCCTATATCTATAGTACCGGATTTCTAGGTTATTGGATATTGTTTTTTAGAGTAAAATTGGAGGCTTTGTTTGAACATAAATTACTGATGGAAGGCTATTCAGGTGGGCTTTTATTTGATGGTGGTGGGTAAGGGTTGGAGGTGCGACGCGAGGGGAAGAAGACGCCGGGGGGGGGCGGGGGTTGTGGGTGGGGGTGTCGTGAGCATGAACCAGGTTAAAGGATGTCAAGGTTGCAACGAGTGTTGGGGGTGACTTTATTACGGCTCAGAAAGGGGTGATGGGGGTTTGTGTGAGGTGCGGGGGGGTAGGGGAATATTATCTTATTGACATTGGAACACGATTTATTGTGGATGTTAAGCACCTTACAAATCGGGGTAGTGGGATTTGAGTAAGAGGTGACACGTGGCGTTGTTAGAGAGGGGGGGGGATGAGTCAGGTGTTTGGGCCTGGGTAGTGTTGTGTGTGTGTGTCGAGTGTGTGCGTTGATCGTGAGAGTGGCGTGTGATTATGTGGTGTGTGTGTGGGTGAGGGGGCGTGATTAATTTTGTGGGGGTTGAGGGATTTATTATAGGAGCTTACGTAGAAGAGGTAGTAGCTGCATGGAGAGTAGAGGCAGGGGGATTAAATGCGGACGAGGGTAGCCATCGCGGCACCAAGTCGGCCGATTTATGGTAACCCATATAGCGCAATGTATATAATATAATTAGGCTAGAGGAGAGAGATGGACGATTATAAAGGAAAAAGAAGGTATAGTAAAGGGAGCTAGGCGGCGAGGCCCGATGGAAACTCGTAACGGTATCAGGGAATATAAGAGTTAGAGAAAAGTAGAAAGCATAGGACCCAAGACCCATAGAATCAAATACCCCGCCCACAATTAGTACAGCTAAAAGAAAAGGGAGGCCCCCAGAGCGCCTAGCCTTGCACACAGCTTGCCTGTCTGGTCACTGGTGGTAATTAGGAAGTCACCTTTAAGCCGTTGGTCCCCAGATTAAGTGATACTAAGCAACTATACAATCAATAACATGGATGAAATGAAATATTAATATAACATTTCAATAATAATAATTAATTTGTAGTACTGATATTTTTTTGGCATTTTCGGGAGAAGGGCCCAAAATCTTTGACCATATACCACATGATTTTGGAATGTTCTTTCAAGTTAGTTCTCATACAGAATCAGTCCCAAGTGAACAGGCCTGTGATTACCTTAAAAATATAAACAAAATGAATATTATAACACTGCAATACTTACATCGAAATCTGAATCATTGAAACTGTACACAACATTCCAACCCAGCTGTTGAAATTTCTTCCGTTCAAGCAGGATGGAATGGAAGAAGCAAAGAGAGAAGAGTAATCGTTTGTACTTAAGTTGGCTCTGACACGTTGAGAACTGGGTTTCTGAGATGAGATTGTACAACCTCTTCATGTTGGCCCTCAAACCCTGTGTCAGAAATAATAAGAAAATTGCTACTAGCAATGGACAGTAATTAGCTAACTGAATCCTTCCTAAAAATGAAAAAAATTGTCATAACCTCAAATTATAGAACTAAACTTGAATTTTGTTGGGTCATATTTTATTGCTAATAAGAATTGTATCAATTTTTATCTGGTCCCATTACTTTTTGATAAGAAAAATTGGTTGTTAATTATCTTACATCTGCGGGACTTCTCACAAAAGGCATTTTTTATTTTTATTTATTTATTCATAAGACGCCGATCGTCAAGATATGGGCGAATATGGATTTCGAATGAGTGTGATGAGTGTAGATGAGCGAATGTAGTCATTGTTACAAACTAAGGCCGACTATTCCTTAGAAAGTGTCATTAATTAATAGCCCAATGACAAATGAACAGCCGGTGATTATCAGCTGATCCTTCTCAAAATGTATTGACTCTGATTGGGATCGAACTGACAACCTCTAGCACATAAAGCTGGAATTGAACCAACTACGCTACCGACCAATTGAATATCTTTTGTGTAGATACTAATTTATAGGTCATAGTAAAAACGATAGCAACTTACCTGATAAAATGGTAAACTGGAAACAGACACAATCATAACAAAGAACTCTCTGTTATGTAGTTACTCTCTGTTATATAGTACTTAAATAGCACAACATTTGTAAATATTGGAAGGCACAATAAGTTTGTTTTATTTGCTTATAAAAGATGTTTTTTAGATTTCAATCCTTGCAATGTATATATCATCATATGAACATATTCTATACATTTTCCTCTTTTTTTCATGTACACTTTTTAAGTTGAGAATTATGGGCTAGTAAAATTAACAAACACTAAAACGAACCCATGATATTGTTCAAGGAAATATTGTTTAAATATACACATAAACTGTTTGTGATAAACCTGTATTAATCATAATGTTTACTTCGTATTTTGGTTACAAGGAATACTAGGTAAAATATACATGTTTCTAAAATTAAACTGTATTCTTCTTGTTTTATTTTGTGTGTATAGCGTATGGTTTCTTATCAGCTACCATTTATTAATTTAAAAAAGAAGCAGTCATATATATTCCAAACAAGACACAAAAGTCATGACATTTGTTAATAGAAATAATAAAATGATCTCCTGTCACAAAATTAAATCCAAGCCATTTAAGAACTATCTCACTGAGAAAAAGGACATCATAGCATGTATTGATCGATGTGAATCATCACATACGGCTTCCAGAATATTCGAGAAGGTTCAATTGGAAGGCGAAATAACAATAGTCGACGCCCAGAACATTCTAGAATCGTTTTAAATATTACATTAATGTTGTATTACATTAATTTTTAATCAAATATCCCTGTTATACCTGATCTAATGGAGTTGTTTGCTTGAATGATTTATTTTTACATATTTTAATTGTTAGCTAGTTCCAAGCATATTTAATTCCATACTAACCCTACCATTAAAACTCTAGTACATACTGGTTTAAATCAAAATATTTAAAAGCTAAAACATGTTACCTTGGGTGGTTCAGTTGTCATTTTTATGGAGGTTTGCAATATAGAAATTGGAAAGTCTGGATGGGGGCTTGAACTCAGCCACAGCCTTTAACAGAAACAATAACAAATTAAAATTAAAATAATTCTATAATTTAGTTCTAATGTATAGTTAGTTAGAAGATGAGAAATGAATAAAGCTTGATATGATCAATAATCTAATTTGTGATGCTTTAATGAAGGTTAATTTGTCTTTAAACATTTACAAAAATTAGTTTTTAAAAGTAACATAATTTCTAAAGTATGGGCTATTTGTAAACATTAAACCAAGCAAAGAACTTTAAATCAAGTTATAAATTCAGCAATATAGAGCAATTGATTGTGGAAATTGTTTTTCAAAATATTAATCATTTTCAAAATAAATATTTCAAAAAGTAAATGAGACTTAGAGGTTTCTTGGTCCAAACTACTATTGTATGTGTATGTGTATAGGTTGGTGGGTGGGTCAATGTCACAGTACAAGTATGTGCAAGGGTGGGTGGGTCAATACTACTGTACGTGTATGGGCGGGTGGGTCAACACCACTGCACGTCTATGGGTGGGCGGGTGTGTCAATGGCTTAAGTGAATAAAACCCAAGTAAAAGATTGTACACGAGTAAAGTAAAAGCTTGTCGACCAAGTGATTAAAACAGTCAACAACATAAAATCTTTTACTTAACGTTGACAAGGAATTACTAGGGAAATCCTTACAACTTCGTGGAGCAAAGAAATACATTTGAATTGAAACACTGCAGGTCTTAACACACTCGTCTAGCTTCCGTATGTGTGAGGCTTGCTTACCACATACATGTTCACTGTTTACGCGTTCTGTTCATATTTGAGTAGTGATTGAGTTATGATGTCTTGCGCCGACTCACCTGTGAATGTTCCATAGGCTACCTTAAACTTAACCAGTTTGAAAATCAAACGAGAAAAGATGCAACTTTAAGACAACTAAGTAAAATATGGTTCTGTAGCTACTATATAAGAAAATACTGCTATAAAAACTCTAGTGTCTTTGTAAAAATATATTTTCTATAACCTAATCCCTTATACCAACCTAACAAAATAAAATAAATAAATAAATATAAAAAATTAAATAAAAATGAAAATGATTTCTTACAATACTGCTTACGTGCACATAAGTACGTGCGTTGTGGGTGCATGCCTGTATGTGTGACTGCTGCCACATGTTAATGTTTGAAGCACCTTGTGTATACGTTTAAAACGTTTATAGCACCAGAGGGTTCGTACGTGTATAACACGTTAGGGTGAGCCTCAAATATTTATGTTTAGTATGTAATTTGACAAAACTAGATAATAAAAAAAAACTAAATTAAAAATATTTAAACATATTCATATTTAATTGTTATATGTTTTACTTTAATATTTACTCATTCACATTTCTTTATTACTTATAACTAATGGTATATTTGAATCAACATTATTGAACAAATTGATGGGTGCATGAAGGCCGCCATCTTAGACTTGAATGACACAAAATTCAAGTGAACAGTGTTATCTGCATGCAGCAAATACTTCCCTATGTTTCTCTAGAAAAAATACTTATTCCTGTGGAGAATATTTTTAATTTTACTTTACAAACGATAACTCAAGAAGGCTTATGTCTTACTAAACGAACCCCTATATTTGTATGACTATTAAAAGTGACGAAAATAGATTAAAATATTTGCAATAAAATTTTAGTAAAAGGTGCTAACATGGGTCTGAGCAGACTCGCAAATCCACGAGTAAATACTTTTCCTTGTGAGTTAATACTTTTTTTATTCACCTCTTTTCTAAGCAAATACTTTATTTACTACTAATTACTATGAGTAATTAGTAGTAAATAATAGTACTACTATACTACTTCCATCTGGCTGAGATGGAAAGATCAGGTGCAAAGGGATATGCGGAAAATGGGAGTGGAAGAAGAGATGATGCAAGACAGGAGGAAGTGGAGGCAAATTGTTGGCGAGGCCAAAAACCTTTTACGGTTTGAGTGGCCAACTAAGTAAGTAAGTAAGTAATTACCATGAGTATTTAGCTTTTACTTATTTTATTCATGTACTCACAAGTATTTCCTTGTCACACCGAAAGAAAAAGCTTTTACTCGTTTTTATTCCTTCACCCAATGTCACAGTCCGAGAACATGGTAAAGGAGAGTGGGGTCAATACCAAGGTACGTGTATAGGTGTACGGGTGGTAAAATGCCACAGCACGAGTATGTGTAAGTTTGGGTGGATCAATTACAACAATACTACTGCCGTATGGGTGGGTCAACACCACTGTACGTGTCCCACCAGGGGGCGGCCCCGCTGTGGAGTGCCGTCTGTACATGTGTTATCTCAAGAGTGTTATACAATAGAAGATACCTTGTAGTCGTTTGTGGGGTATGTCCTCACTGTCTCGCTAGTCTCACTCAATCTGTATCCATAGGGCAGAGACAATCCAAGGAGAAGAGACAATGTGAAGAGACAATTGGCTGTAGAATATATATCCTCATTCATTACCATGCCTCTGTACATCCCTTTATCTTATCTAGTATGGCAAAGCATCTCTCCAAAATAATTCTTAAGACAACTTAATACTATATCACACCATATAGACTCATTTTTCTTATAAATAAGCATTTTTTAAATTTCACTGTTGTATACCTCAGCATCAGACAACAAAAACTTTCTGAGGTATTTTAAAAATACCTTTTCTCTGTTCGTGAACTTTATTTGGTTGAACCGGAGATGAGTTTCATTTGGGACTAACATTAAAGGTGGATTACAGAAGAGAACTACACATCTGTCGGATTACTAAAGTGATAATATGACAGTTGCCTTGTACTGTCTCTCATCGCTTTTTATTATCATATTACATTCCACGTTATTAATAAGACCTGTATGAGCAGTTGTGGTTATCTCGCTATTTCTCTGTTGTAGATTTTTAGCTATAACAGTTGAAACAGATAAATATAACTGTTAGGACAGTCAATATCACATGGCAGTTAAGTTTACTCTTTGTACAAAAGTTGGTTCAATTCGTATTGGCGCAGAAAATAGTGTTCATTTTTGCTAGGGGGGACAAGATTATACTTTCCTCTCAGGGAAATTGCCCTAAAGTCTGGACACTGCCCATATACTTCTCTTTAAAACCAATGAATCAGCTTGGTTTGGTAACCAATATTAAAATGTACCTTCTATTAATTTATTATTCTTTAACAAATTTTCCACATTTTAAAGAAATAAGTCAGAAAACCCAAAGAAAGTTGAATCTTTGGAAATTAGAGTGTTTTGCATTTACCATTCCTCAAAATGTTTAGTAGTATTCATCAACCATTTTTTGTAGTATCGAGAGGCTGACAACATTTTGCTATAAATTTTATTTATTGTTGTTATTAAATTTGGTTTTTTACACCAGTACTAAACAGTTTATAATAACAATTACTACTATTTAATTTTCATGATGTATAGAAATATAATTAGATTCAGTATATATTATTTTGTTTATGGTTTAGTATATTCATTTCGTTGACTAATATAGATATTTTATGTACATAACTCGCACGACATACAACTTGATCACACTTGTAATTTAGACACCACACTTAGTAGCAATAGGTATCGCCCCTGTGTTCCTTGGCTTCCAAGGACAAAGAGTAGATACGATTTGCCATGTTGTTAGTTTACTGCCAGATTGATAAGTGCCGAGGCCGGGGTCCACTCCCGGCAGCGACAGTACAAAAAATGAGCGGAATGCGAGCCATGTTGAGTCCTCAAGCACAGCTTTTGACAATCAAGTCACAGGTGGCTCTGTCGCAACTTAGGACCCAGGTAGTTGATGATGGAATTTGGATAATGCTAGAATGTAAGCCGATCCTGTCGCAATAAAACGGTACAAACAACATGCAGCTGAGAACTCTGTGCACAAATGTTTTGGCCAACTCATCTGAATAATATAAATTTGGCTTTGTATTAGTATTATATTTATTAAAAAAATACATACACTCGAATTTTATTTGCGGCTGTTTATATAATGATGGGGGGCTATTTGTTAGGTATATGAAAGGACTCCATAGTCCTAACGCATCTACCATTTGTTATATGGTAAGGAAAATAGATAACTAAAAATTTTTTCATTTTCGTTTCAATAAAGACAAAATATAGTGATTTGATGAAATATTGTTGTCTGTAGTTATAATTGACAACAATTAACTAGACTAGATATTGTACTTTTTGTTTATTTGGGTTCCATATATTTTTCACAGATTAATAATAGACATAATAGAAAGAATTTGTGTCTAGTTCAAATGTTCTCGTTCTGACTTAAGGAAGAAGAACCTGGTGACTAGTATTATATTTTTGATCCGATTGAGGGAAGCACTCACAATAACGTTTGGTCCCAAATTTGAGAGATCCATGTCAGATGACTGTGGTTTGCGCGCGGCCTTGTGCTCGGTTTTCCCTGCCTCCCCTCATTTTACCATCTTCCATAATGGCTGTCATACGAACTCTCTAAAATTCTTCAGTGTCACATTTAGGAATTTTAGATTTGTCATTTCATAATACTCCTCAAATCTAAAACCTATATACAACTTTAGTTTGGTGTTATCGTAGACCAGTTGCTTGTTATCTTTATCAGTTGATTAAAAATAAGAGTATGGGACTCTGTAAATACTTAGAGATCTAAGGAATGATTAATGCCAAAACTCCAAAATGTTTTTTAAACTTGATATAGCAATATGGAGTTCTTTTACTATTATATATATAAATATGTAATTTAATGCTTTTTATTTACAATGACGATATAAAAGACTTAACAATGAAATGGTATACTAAGCTCTAGATTTTACGCTTATTAGTATCACCCTATTCATCATTGATATTATATCTTCAGACATTTCAATCAAAGAAATAAAAATTTTCTCCGATACTTAAAGTTTAATCATAATGGTTACCCTAAATGAACTTTATAAGGCACTTATAGAGTCACATGTCATATGCAACTAATAAACGCTCAGTCCCCCACCCCGCCCCCAACCCCACCAGTTGACTGGTAATAATAACGCCCTATTGACCTCCCCACCTGCACACTATTTTTCTCAGGCTGCGCTTCCTAATGAAATGTGATACGTAATAAAGACTACTGCAAAGATATTGTTATGCTGTATGTATGCACTACGCGTGTAAAGAAGAGCATCCTAAGGCATCTAAGGCATACCTTCATATTGAAGTTTCTGCTCTAGTTCTGTTTGTATATGTTCTTTTTTTCGGTATATCCGTTTTCGTTTTCAGAATTATTATGATTATAAAAACTATATATATATAAATAAATTTATTTTGTGATAATGGGATAATGGGATCTTTTACTTTTTTAAAATTAATTTTGGATTCATTTAGTTGTAAATAAAGAATTAAATTTTATCAAATAAAATATAAACACAAACGTTTCTTTGACTCCCTGTCGTATCTATACTATGGTTTATTATAAACATAATATTACTAAATGGGAGCAGCTTGGCACTTGGCATGTACTTCTAGTGAAGTGGTAATAACTCTTCAACAGGTAAAGGAAGAATACTCATTCAAGAATGAGGATATCAAACAACTTATATAATATATATTGTTTTTACATGTATTAGTAGAACTGAGCTACACCTCCTTAAAAAATATATTTTTATTTTAACTTCTTCCACCTGGCACATGATTCTCTGGGTGTGGATTTTCATATCTTCGGCAGAGTATTATAAGTAAAATAAGAGTATTGAGCATCCAGCAAGATTAACCTGAGGAAGACCTTCACTGACCTATACACAAAGAAAACTAAATACAGATACTACCACTCATTTTTTTAACCTTTCCCTCGGATACTGTCTGTTATATAAAATGTTCTCCTCAGATTTCAGGTCGTCCAGGTGCAGTGGCCCCACACTTGTTTTTCGTCTGCCTTGGCAGTTTGAACAACCTGCTAGTAACCTCGATCGTCAGGTGGCCACCTCGCGGTTGTGCACCATGGCTACTTTAGTTACAAGATCAGCTAGCTATGTCTACTCTCCGTTCTTCACCAGGTCAGAATTAATTTATGTGGTCATTCAGCCTTGATTTGTAGATTCTGCATACCTTGTATTTTAAGTTTTAAATTACTACACATTTAATTTAAATGTTTTGATCTGAGTAATTTCTTATTGAATATTTAATAATATGTGCTCATACGTGATATAGTTTTTCTTAGTTCATTTTATTAGTTAAAATTACATTTAAAGATACTTTTGGAAAACATTGTACATTTTAAAATCATAAAAATACATGTTTTGTAAAATCTCTTTTTCACTATAATAGTTTTTTAATTTACTATTTTTAATCTGATAATTGAAATGTCTTAGAATTAAATTATATAAGTAACATATAAATAGAAATTTGTTATATAAATAATTGTCATGTTTAGGGCTTCTCAGCGGTACTGCATAATCTCTTATACTTGAGTTTCATGCATCTTATTAAATTTATTTTTTTCGTCGGAATTTCAATTGAATAAAATACAAGTTTGGGTTTAAATTAAAAAATTTTAACTAATGAAATCATACAATTCTGCGTATTACTAGTTTTGGTAATCATTTTGTTTTGAAATAAATCAGTTTTTGAAAATGTTGCTGAGTGGGTATACTATTCGCAAATTTACCATGGACCTGGAATACTTACAAATATAAATTAATAACTATTATTTACGATTTGTACACCACAGTTTTTTACGACAAAAATAGAATATTTACAATGATTAGTAACTCTCAAGATGCTAAGACTGAGGTTTAAAAATTAAGAGATAGCCTTGACTCACCACAGCTCAAATTTCTGGTCTACAGACTCAGGATGTCATACTCACAAAGCAGAAAACGGAATGACCACCAGTCTGGGTGAATATAAATCACGCCAAGACATATTTAAACAGTTGTGTAAACATTTAAAAATGTCTTGCTCAAACGAGTTATTATCTAAAATTTAAAAAATATCATGATCCGTCAAGTATGAGTGTGTAGGTTAAATCACTCGGTACGACCATCTAGTTGGTGACAGTCCAATCTCCTACCGGCACAACGCTATTCTAAAACTTAACAGGCAACTTCTCTGGATTGCTCATACGAACGTAGAAGCGGGGCCACTAGTGTTGGATACTTGTATTTCAGTAGTAAACATTTAGTCAAACACTCGCACGAGCTCGGTGGTTGTACTAATCGTGAAGTCCAAGATCTGAGTTGGTCATCCGGAGGGAAGAGGTTCATGCTCACACTTTCTTCAGGTGAGGCACTAACACAGTCACAATAAGCAAATACAGACACAAAACATAACCACACATTTTTAAAGCCACTTTCTTCAGGTGAGGCACTTAACCAATACACAGAAAAACAAACTACAGACACAGTCAGACAGTGAATCCCTCACACGCGCTGAAGAAAGTGGCTTAAATAATGTCGATGGTATGTGTTGTGTCTGTATTTGTTTACCTGTTTTTTGTAGTTAGTGAACTTCTAAAATAAGTTTTCTGAGGCCCTGCATTTCTATGTGATACTAATTTCTTGGCTTCACTAGCGATGTTTAATTCGTACATCCGTAATATAAACATAAAAACTACTTATGTGCTTTGAGAAACAGAAGGGAGAAAGCGAAGTATTAAAATTTGTGGTCCTCAATTTGAAACTCAAATCTCTCTTCGTACTTGTATGTAGGTAAAATATGTTTAAGTTCATTCGCAAATGTAATCATTGAACATTGACGCTAGAACAAAAGTATTTCATAAAATTTGAAGGTTATCCTCCAGTTGTTAACTATATGTTTATAATTATCGGTTGTTGTATGCTTCTGTAATGTGTTAAACGTTGATAGGTCAACATGTTTGTGTTCTCCACCAACATAGATAGGCAAGGTGCTAAGGTTCTTACAGCCAGGTACCACTCTTTACAATTCTCGAAATTGGTTCCAATAGGCGTCAGTTGCAATATTACACCATCGGAATTCCAGGTACTTTGTCCAACTCTGCTGATGTTGGTCCCTCGCCAGTGTAGGTATGCCTCACAGAATCTAGGAAGAGGAATATACGTTTAAAAATCGATTAGCAACAAAAACTCCTGCTAACTTTTTATTTATTATATTTTTAACTTCAATAAATATAATTTACCTAAATTTTTTCTAGTAAGACCATTGTGAAAATACTACTGTATGTATTACGTTAAAACCACAACCTATTTATATACCTGCCCCTGTAGGGATCACATAATCCTGTTTGCATTTCCATAAACCTCATCACAATGCTGAATCTGACTCGCTTTGAAATATTCTATGGAGATCATACATAACACTATGAATTCACTTTGAAAATGTAGCTGAAATATCAGCACTATACATTTGCGCTGTTTATATAATAAAGAATACCATTGTTTCTACAATAACTCCCACTCAAAAACATATAAGATTAATGATTCTTCCTTCCAGCCTTACTTCCATAACATATATTATGTGGACCGCAGAACGACAGGTTTTACTATAATCTTTATTATAGTTGTCTCTTCAAGGGTTTTCACTTTTAGTTTTCCCATATAATCTCTTCAAGACTCGACAGATTGGTATTAAGTAAGTCTGTCCCAGCTGTGCACAAGAAGCTTTTCCATCTAGATAAAGCTGAAGAGAATTAACTTCTGCTGATAAGGAGAGTTTATGTCTGGCTGTTACGTCTACGATTAAGGATTTCCCTCCTTTCCAGCTATGAACATGTATCTCCCCCTGTGGTTGGTACGTTTCCATCACCGTCCAAGGATTTTGACACATACCATCATGTGAAGGAAAACAGTAACTTGTGAGATGCTCAATAATCTCAGACCTACGGACGTGAGTATTCCTACTCAAAGAAAGATTCTCTTTTACACTGTTCAGTTAAAAACAATCAATAATTGCCTCCCCCATTAAATCTATAATTGTTTGCATTGATAGTTAAGTAAGCTTTATAATATCAATTGTGGACTAGTAAAGATAATTTTGTTAAATTAAGTTCAAAAACTACTTCTTACCTTTATACGCCTTTTATATATTTAACGCATGTGACAATTTTGAATTTTTATAAAGATTCATCTTCGGCCATCATGACAAAGGTTGATTAAAAAACTGGAGACCCCTCTTTTCTAAAAACAAGATTTCAGCCATCAATATTTGCGGATGATAGCTCATCGAATCACTTCTCAACAAATTCACGCAATATCTTATGCTTACAGCGTCGCACGCCATAATGATAGTCGCCGGAATATACTGATTTCTATAATCCACAGCTACAATATTGACAAAAAATATTTCAACCATTCTGGTTGGATTTTTTTTTTAGTTAATTAATACACCGATTTTCTTCTATAAATTTTAAACTGAAGTATATTGTGTAGGTATTTTAATTACAGTTAATAATGATCTTAACTAGGACTAACATATTTTAAATTTATAGTTGGCAAAAAACATCAAACTGATTCGTTTCAATCTTTTTTCATGCAAATTCTTGTCTTAAAACATACATAAACTACATACTTGGTTGTCTCTCAGACTAATTAATTTTTTGAATTTTTAAGGGACTAATACCTTTAGCTAGGGAATATGGTTTTAAGGCTCAAGATTTTCACTAATACCTTGAAACCATTACTGATGCCCCTTGGACAACACCAATAATTCCATTTCGAAGATCAAACACAAAATAAGTAATGTTTTGGGTTATGCTCTTTATCTTTGATAATATTATTGGTTATCAGTGCACCGATATATTTTTGTTATTGTTTGGTGGCTGAGTTTAAGAAAACTAATTGTATTTTATTTTTGTTTTGTTAGATTTAAATATAATATTCCGTGTTAGTTACTATAGACTAAATACATAAATTTTGTCTAATAGAAAGGCCCCCCTCTAATGAAGTTATAAAAAATGTTCCAATAGTAATTAACATTTTCTAATGTTTCTGTTTGTGCGTGTTGGTCGCACAAAATTTATAATCATAAAACGCCAGAAATCAGTAATTCACAACTTATAATAACTTATTAATATTGTTGCACTATTTTAAACTCCTTGTGTTAGGGGGTGGTAAAAAACTAGCATGAGGATTAGTTTGAAACGGCAGCCTTTAGTGCTCTAGTTATGTTTATTTATTTTGCATTTTTTTTACATACTTAATTACCTTCCATAACTCTCCACCACACTCTTCCAGACTTTGACATATTTAATGTTAAATTTTTTACTTTTTATTAATAGCTTCTTATTATTCTCATGAATTTTACTATGTTTGTACTATTCTAGCATTTAGCTTATGAAAGTCTAGATCTTTCAATAGTTTATTACTTCAAAAATAAGAAAATAATAATTATATTATATTTTTTTTAAGTAGTTATAGCAATACTGTCTATAGAATTGTTAAATGGAAAATAACAAAGTTAATAATGTAATGTAACTTATTCCCATTACAGAAATCACCTTAAATAAGGGTGACATTACATTACGTAATTTTTGAGTGATTTATTCATAAATACTTGGTAACACAACTTCCCTATATAAATATCCATATTATTTATTTCTGTGTCAAAATAATAACTACTAGAAGGGCAGAGCATGCATGCTACATGTGCCAATACCTGTCTCCTCTCGACTAGCGCTCATGACAATCCTCAGGCTTCAGCCTTCAGCTTGTGTATTTTGTACTACAAAGATATCACGTTGCCTTAACTGTAAGGCAAGTAAACATCTTAAATATGTTAATTTTGTTTTTTGTAAGGTGTTCTCACGCTTTAATGCTCACTTTGGGTTTGCATACTACTATTCATCTGTCTTAAGAATATAAACACCACCACCTCATCTGTTGTTTATCTTAGCCTATTTCAACTAACTGTTCCATTTCATTTATTCTTCTTCAAGTTTGCTGGAACCCTATATGAGTCCTAGTTTAAATAAATCTAAAGATAAACTAATCACTTAAGTGGGGTCAGATGAGACAGCGTCTCCCCTATTAGAGTCGGTTATGATGGCCAAGAAAATATAAGTTTCTTAAAAAACTTCCCTTGAAGAAGGTACATGAGACTTCTCAAAAAGGTCTCGATTAGGGACAGACTTGGCATGACTTGGACTTCGTAGTAATTCTCATGTTAAAAGACCCGCAACTGACCTGTATGCTTAATCGGTTCTATGTACTACACTTAATAAATTAGATAATTTATACCCACCACTATATCACATAAATCTCTCTATATACTGTATTTCTCTGCTAACTCATTAGATAGTAAATGTTTTATAATGTACTATGACTTGTCTCAATGCCCTATTTAACTATGTTAACTTCTGGTCCAGGTAATTCTTTATGGCCACCCTCTCAATATAATCTGGGACAGTAAGAGCGTCTTACCATACCCGTCGGAGATAAAAGATATTATATAACAATGAAGACCTTTTCTCTGCACTATAACGAGGTAATAGGGCACATAGTGTTTGTCACCTCTCTAAAGACTGTCTCAGAAAATTTTATCCAAGATAACTAAGGGAGGAGTTGCGTTAACATTAGAATAAAGCTTCACATATTCTATACTCATGAGGATTCTGACCCTCTAATATTATTTCAGTAAAAATGTTGAATTATTCATGCAAAAACACAAGATTTGAAGTTTTCTTGCAAACTGTGTGGATGAAGTCCCCTTTTTGACACCTTTTCACTCCTTTTGAAATAGTTGAAAAATTTAAGTTTGTATTGTACCCATAACTCAAATTCTAAACTATGTTTATGACGAATAAAAGTCATATATTGACTCATTTCTTGGGAATCATCATAACTTTACTCCGCTTATAAACAGATGTACATGTTGTCGGTTTAGTCATTTGAGCCGGTGACGATCTCTGTCTCTCCAGCACTTGAGGTCTTCTTGCTTTTGTTATTTAGGACCATATGTGAGTAGAAATATAGGACGTCCAATGAAAATGGTACTTGGGATCTATTCTGGACATGTTCCGGTCGCCTCATGTACGCAGAAAAGAACGCTGCATAAGTGGTCAATGCTCGGTTCGGCGCCGCCCAGGACGATAAGAAACCACATAGACAAATTGACACAATAGCGTAAAACTACTGTAAAGTACATTTTAATTTACGTTACATAAGATAACAATATACAAGGCATAAGGAATATACAACATGACTCTACATCAATTATATATCTAACTTCGCTGAATACATATTATCCAGTCAAGAAATCACAGTTACCAAAATATAATAGCATGTTACAGTTTTAGAATATGAAGAAGGAGAAGGACAAAAATGAATACCAAAGAATAATAACTTTACACACGTATAATAACCCCCATAAAAAGTTATAATGGAGCCACAAGCACACATATTAAATACGACAAAACCAATTAATCATGTATAAATCCTTATATATGATAAAAATCACAAGAGATATTAAAAAAAACATAAGAATCAAGAAATGGTAAAATTCTAACATATCCGCTCCACACTGACTAAGATTAAGATTATATTGTTATGTGTTATTTTCATCTGTTTTATTTCTTTAGTAATTGTTCATGTATTGATAGGTTTTATACATTATTGATCATTCTAGTATTGATGGTTCCTAAGAGCCCGAAATTTCTGGTCATGTATTTTTATAAAAAATGAAATAACAAGGGTAATTCATTTCTAAATTCATTATTCATTTTGTATAAAACTCAGCTTCTTTATAAGTAAGTTGAGCATGTCATGTATCAAGTATACAGAATTAATCTCGTAAAGTAGTCGTGTATAGTATGGCACATGATTTCTTTTACTCTCTTGCTAAAATAATATTATTCTTATCAATGAATGCCCACCAAGATATTGACTCTTTGCTATGTAGTCAAGAAGGGGCACGCTCAATCTACTTTACAAATGAAGACAAAAATGTTGAAGCTCTGGAAATGATCGCAGCGACTTTATACATGTAGGCATTAAGCTATCACTCACCTCAAATCTATTGATCACTCAATACCGGCAGTTTAAAACATTCAATCTAGAATAAAAATTTACTATATACAACCTGCCCTGTTCGGTCTGTTTTTTTGTAAGAGAAGATAGAATAAATTTGTTAAACATAATGCATTCAGCCAGAGTTGATAAAATCACAACACAGATGGCTATTTCTAATAGAATTTCACATTGATTCTCTCTCACAATTTTTTTTGTTGTAATATGTTTAAAATTTCCTCTCACTTAGCTACAAAACGTGTTGTCCGTGATTGCCCTCCGACATTCGGGCTGTGCCTCAAGATTTCATTGATAGCGGGATTCTTGTGTGGACTGTAGTTCATCCAGCAACTGTTTATTTAGACAAGTGTGTTGTATGACTTTGTTTGTACGTCCTGATTAGAATTTCTATATTGTGTTAATATAATGGTGACTAAATCATTAACAAATTAACATGAACAATTAAGCGATTATTGTGATTAATACTATATTGCTCATCACATCATAACTTATAAATTACTAAAAATATTTAGATAATAACAAGATAGCTCCGATATACAGTTAAGCCTGGTACGTTGTCTCAATTTGGATGATTCTATAACGTAGATGACATAAATTAATTTAAGAATACTTCTCGCACAAAAAGTTCCACATTAATAAATGTCTTTTATTACTAGTGAGGCCTTTCGCTATACAATTGTAACGGCTCATCGTCAGATCACTCAAAACTAATATTTCTAATTTCAAAATTAGAATCTTTATGTTGATGTATTGAAAGGTCCCTCTCATATTAACAGTATTTTATTGCGAATTTGTTTGAGAACGCGCCGCCTTATGATTTTCACAACTTTCCAATAATAGAACGCAAAGATAAGAAATGGAAATAAAATGAGCATGACAATATTATAACTATTATAATTAAGTGGTAGTGACTGTGTGATATTATTTTTCTCGTGGTTTCATTAGCCACTATTTTGCATTACAAATTAAGAACTATGTGTTACCACCTGGATTCAAATATAATTTAATAAATATAACTGTATAATTTATTAGTACAATACAGTTGGTATGTCCTTTGTTCGTAGGATACATAACCCTTGTATGCCGTATTATATTGGTTTGTATTTCTTTTTTGTCGACTTGCAGAACGGAGTCTGATATAATGTCTGTCTCAACTCTGTCAATTTAACTGACATATTCTATTGGTGGGTCTCACGTCAATTCAATTGACATATTCTAGTGGGTGTGGTTCACAGTCTCAATTTATACTGAATAGCTGAGGGTGAGTCATCACTCTCAAAACTCTCAATTTAATTTTGACAATATTCTGTGCGTCGTGGCGTTCGCTACAAGTCAATTTAATTTTACCATATTCTGATGGTGGGTCATAAGTGCAAATTAACTGACATATTCTTGTGGGTGGGGGTCTAATGTATGTCAATTTAATCACTGAATATTCTCTCTGTGAGAGTTCGGTCACGCAATTTCACAATATGTTTATTTGACATACTATTGTAGGTGGGTCATATGGTCGCATTTAATTGCACATATGTCAATCTGTGATGTACTACGTCGGGTCACTGGCTCGATTTAATTGATAACTGTTCTGTGGCTGGGGCTTAACATGGGCTCACAACGTTGATTTGTATTGACATATTCAATGTTAGATGGGTTACAAGTGGATTTTATTGAATATTTTGAGGGTTGGGTTAACAAGTTTGGTGTTAAATTTAGACATTTTCTCAGTTGTGAATCACAGTCAATTTTGATGGAAATATTTTGTGGATCGGGGCCCGGATAGCTCAATTTAAGCTTTGTATGAAATTTAATTTCTGTTGTGTATATTTACAGCTAACTCCTTTAAAGACCAATCATTTTCGAACATGTGAGCATACTGGTATAAATTAAATAAATTACCATAAATTTCAATACGGGAGGGAGGAAAATCCTCTCTCATCAAGGAAATGAACGTTCGGTGGGATTGTTGATCAGAGTAAGATAATGTAACAAGCCCTGATCTCTTCCTTAAACATCGGAGCGAACTCTGAGAATTGACCTTTGAATTCCCCAAGCAAAAAAGCCAATTGCTTAAGAACCCCTCTTGACATGTACAATCGAATGTTTTCATAACACACCTTTATGCCTCCTATAATTCAATGTTTCTATAAAACACACCTTATATGCTCCTATACATTGTCCTATCAGTTCATAAGGCGTCGGCCCACTGGTAGTGAATTGTTTTTTACCCCATCTACCTGAGGGACAGAGTGATTGAGGAGATTGTAAGACGTTATGTTCTATATACTCAGAGGTCGTCTTAATACCCACAGGGCGTTCTCTGCTCAAAAGGGTTTAATATTGGAAGGGACTATCTTACTAGGGTAGAAGTCTCGTCATGTTCATTTACGGTGGGTAGTAGTCATTGTGCGGATGTTATGATTAGGGCAGAGATAACCTGTGTACCAGGCCCATTGTCACATTGTAGCTGCGAAATCAGATCGCAGTACTACGTAGTTTGTCACTTCACGTAAAGACTGTAGGTCCCTTAGTTTGCACAATCTCGTAGTTTTATCGATAACCGAGGAGGAAACAGTCAACTGATCGTTACGTTAAACAGTCTTCACAGGGGAAATCCACACTCATTCTTCATCCCATATATTCACTCTACTATTGCCAAATAAGTTGTGTCGGCGGTCATCATATGTATACATATATTATCACCTTGCTCTTAATAGTGATATGTTTCTCTACCTGTCACCAAGCATCCTCCATCATAAAAAGTAAACATTCTATTTCGACACCTCTCTAATATTTCATATATAAACTAAATTCAATAACATTCATCAAGTTTCATATTGTGTGCTCACCCTACCTTTGTCTATAAGCTGACAGTCCCACTATCAACGTTTGCCCCCCTCCGAAATCTCTCAACAACCGCCTGGAAAAACCCTTAATACTTTATTAACCATGATGTACACAAATATACAGTTCATCGCTACAGATCAGTTCATTAGATAAGATAATTTTTTTCATTCAAATAAGCTTTAGTACAAAGAGACTACCAAAAATTGATGCATTTTTATTAACATATGTTTTAAGAATTCTTTTTTCCTACCATTTTTACCAAGGACCCTTTGTTTGGATTACCAAAATATATCATTAAGGACAGCCTTTATTAAAAATTGATAGATTCAAACATAATTATATAGTGACTGATATCGTATCAATTAAAATAAAAACTATGTAAGGGATCTATTATATTTTTATTACTAAATGGGAGACAAAGGTTGAGTACCTACCATACTGTTGTATTTCTAAGTTAAGCTAATTCACTCACACTAAACCTGCATCTTCTTAAACACATCATTAGACTTTACCTGACAAAGGAATAAGAACAGGCTAGTAAATTATATAAAATAAATAAGGTTTAGATGGACTGACCTTTTTAAACACACTTCAGTTGATTTTATCCATATCTTTAGGCCAACAATAATGCCAAGTACAAAATTACTGAGTAATAAAAGGCGCTTCAGTCTTGACAGTACTTTATCTGATCAGTGTAGCCATACGACTTTTATGGAAGCATTACTCTCTTTTTCCGCTCACAAATATTATTTTACTCCTTAACTCCTTCTTTTGGCTGATTTGTTTCTTCAAATGTCCCTAATGTAACGCATAAAATATGCAAATTTTAATAGCTCAATTGACATAGTCTTATGTCTAGTTACTTGTTTAGCTTTGTCTCAATTTTTTATTGCCATGTAAATTCATGTCCTGTGACCAAATTGACACAATTACGTAAAGTTTTAAATAAACTAATCAATAATGCTAAATAAATCAATAAAGAAGAAAATTATGCCCTCTCTCCTCATAGGAAGAAAAGAATAGAATTAAAATTAAAGTAGGAATTGAATACCATAACACTGTTTCTCTGTCAACTTGAAAGCCTCCATGTTTGGTCAACGTTTATTTAAGGTGGGGCTCTCATACCTCCTCCATCCCATGCACTGACCAGTGCTCTCCTACACCAGTGTGTAGGACTCAGAAAGTACCATAGCCCAAGCAGGAATTCCAACGACGATCCCTTGACACTGTAAAATGAGCGCCCGTCACCTTAGATGCTCGCCTTTTCAACACATATGGAGTATCTTTGTGTTTATACATAATGACGTTACCACGAATGTTATCATACGTTGAAGGGTTAAAAAGTCAAATTTAACTAACAAAATATTAATAAACAATACTAATATCGTGTGATAGTAATTGTCCTCTCGGGCGTCCGCTGTCTATTTCTGTCAATTTCCACTTTGTACATTAGACAGAGTCGCTCCAGCTGTATAGTTGATATCAGTGGAGGTGCGACCCTTAGTGACTTCCTGGAGTGGTTCGTTAATCAGCTCTTTTGTTGTTCTCCAGCAGTGATCCTTCACTCTCACTCAAGGCACATCTATCACAGACAACATCCATATTCTATCAAGTGCATTACTTCGGGAAATTTTCTCGAGATATTACTGTCTATGTCTCAAAAGATATGAATAAGTCTAAAGCTATCTTCGCTTCTATGTGCGGGCACATTTCCTTTCTTAATAGTACTAATTCTATTACTTCCTAATTAATGCCGGACACAGTGACTGTGAACAGTGAGACAGTGGCGACAGTCTATATCATGCCAAAAAAAAGCAACAAAATTTGGTAATAAGCACAAGCAAGCGAGAAGTTAAATTCACTACTTCTCTTTCATCAGTAGTTCATCTTTCTCCAAATTGATACAGTGTTCTCTTTCCTTCGCTAGCAATTTTGAGAACTAAACTAGAATCTTTTAGTTCTTCAAGCTCAGGTATCTCCTTTCGCCTCACCACTCTACAATAACCTCCAACAGTTGCGCCTCTAGTCCCTGAAAAACAAATACAGCGCCGCACTCGTGTATTTAGTTTTAACGACAGTTGTGATCGTAGATCACAATTGGCAGAAATACACTCAGATATTTATTTTAGGGTTCTTACGCTTTTCTTTATTCTGGCATTGAGAGAAAAGTGGACTGAATAGTCTGCCTACGCGGTGAGCTATGTTGACTGTTCACAAATTTGGGATGTGGCCCGTTATTCACGCAAATTTGATATTATAAATTTCACCATAACTATTAAACATCAGAAATGTTCAATGTTATAATACTGACTCTCCCAACTAAGTAAAATCAAATTTGATATTATACTTACCTTCCTCCTTGATAGCAAAGTTGACTAGGTGTTGGTTTGATGTTGTATATAATTTACAGAGGAGAGTATGCGGGGATGTTAAGCTTGGTGAGGGTTGAAAGAACTCGAATTGTTAAGATTATATGGCACATGGTCGTGTCTGATAATCTTTTATTATGCCAGTCTCCTGTCGATAATATAACAAATAATCATGCTCACGTGTAATATTGTAATTTGCAAGAACTGGCAGTTATTAAGGGTTACAACTCATATATTAAATGAAAGAAGACTTATATACACTCATTTTTTTACTATTGGAAAACTTCTTGCATTTCTTCTAAGCCTGGCAGACAAGTTTAATTTTACAAAAAAAACTACGATTTATATAGAGGGTTTCATTCAAATAATTAAAGAGCCTAAACTCTATCTGTCTGGATGAAAACCCCCTTTATCTCTTAACAATACAACGTCTCATTTACTACTTTTCAACTAGAATTACCATAATTATTAATGCATATGTTCACCCATATAGTTATTAGCTTTTTTTACCGGTTTTGCAAAGAACTCCTTTATTGTGGTGTCGGAGCCTAAATTTCCACAAAATTTCTTTCACATCCTTCATTGCGTGCGTACTTCTATCCTCGTGCAGTGCCTCTTCAGATAGACCAAAAACATGAATAATCGCAAGATAGAGCGTGTCTAAATTGAGGCTCTAATAGGGGGATGAGGCCAGTCATCACCTGTGCCGCAATGTTTGAGACAACGTTGATGACTGCATGGTTTTGTATTGCTTGGAGAGTCTACAACTCTCCTCGGGTATCCATCATCGTTTCTCTAGCTATGGATGGCTTTCACCCTTGTTCAAAAGCAGTATTTCTAGTTGTATTTCTGTTTTTACTCATATTACACTCTTCTCGCGAGATAATCGTATTATACAGTAAACTTCTCACAGGGACTGCCCAGAAGATGGTGTTTGTCAGTCACTGATTTCTTAAGACCACTTTTGAAACTGTTCTACCCACTTGACATCCATGGTTAAATCTCCTATGGTTAAAACATCTTATCTCACCATTCTACTAGTATTTACTAGCCTTTGGACTTTTTTACCTTAATACATTCATTAAACGAATCATCTGAACTTTGCTCTCAGAAAACCTATGTAGGAATTTCCTAGAAGAGACCCGACATTGTTAAGTTAATTTTGTTGGTGATGAAATCAGCAGCAATGCTGTACATTAGCTGATTAGAAGATTTATTCTCAGTGATGCCAACTTAAAAATCCGCTCTAAAGGTCAATACCAACCACCTTTTCCCCAGATCTCATTTGTTGCTCTTTAATTATTGAATTGTCCCTTGTATATTTTGAATATATATGTAAACTATGTGTTAATTAAGGGACAACTCTATTATTTTGATTAGATTTTTAGTTCAATCATTTCAGGTGACATAAGTTTTGCTTGAGTTAACCTGAATATACAACTGTTACCTTCAGGCGCATATGGATACCTTAGTACCAGTTATTGGCCTGTTTAGCTACTGAATTTTTGAGAAAAAATCCTGCCTTTTGGCTCCTATTTATTATTCGGCTCATGCTCAATAGTGATCGCAAGTAAGGGTTCTGTAATCCCAGACCATACGTTGGGAGACAAAAGTGCTGTGGAGATTGTAGGTGAAAAGTTCATATGTCTCTGTCCTTATTATTACTTTGATTTGGCTTTCCGCTCATGGTTGCACCATCAAAATGATACTACCTTCATAGAAAGGTCTGTAGCATGGTTGACTCATGTGAGTGAATACAGTCACAGTGTCCGCAGATGTTGCCTGTGGGAGGCAGGTTACCTAAGTATCCAGTGAGTCTTCGTCACATGAGCTGATAAGTCAGATCATACTCATCTACATGGTTCTCAGTCTCCACAAAAGTCATCTCAGCTGTAATAAGGTCCATTGGGTTACATGGGAAATAAATATAATGGCACCTTTCAGCAGGTATCACAGTTCAGATGACTCGTTGAGAGTAAACCCAGGACTTAATATCGGTTATTCACACAGCATCATTTAATTCATTCTATAATTTCTCTCATCTGAATAAATACACAATAATGTCTCTGTCTGTGTGCAAATTTCCTATAGTATTTAGTTACATTCTTTTTCTTCTCGATACTTCCTATACCCCACCAGTATAACATAAAGTAAAAAATAGTAAAAACTAAAGTAATAATCAAATACTTTGAACATAGATAGCCTTGTTTAGTAATGGGCATTGACAGGAGGGGTCTCCAATGTCTCCCATGACTCATTGTCTTGTGGAAGAGAACTCTGGCATGTGATCGGCTCCTGTTTTGAGGGACTGGTTGATTCTATTATACTCGCATTATACTTAGGTGTCCCAAAGGTCCACAACTTTTCAGCTCCTATATAAGATCTATTTTTATTAAGATTCATCTGAAAATAAAATGCTCGCTTTTCCAGTTTTTTCTAAATATGGACTTTAGGGCACTCTCTATTGTCATGTATTACTTGGCCGTATTAGGTACTCACAGTATTATCAATTAATAAATATTTATCAGTGGTAACATCTCAAAGTACTATATGTGTGGCTTAACGTTTCAGCCAATCTCATAATATATTTGCAATTTCGCAGTTTAAACAAAATGTTTACATAAGTTACAACATCATGTGTCCTCGTCATAAAGCTTTAAGGATAAAGTAATTTTTCTGGTTTTTAAGTAGATCAGTGAATTTTATGATATTTATAATATATCTTAATTAGCGTCTCATTACGTCATTTCTTACAATTAACGATATCGTTAAATGTAACACTTTAATTTTTTCAATAGTCTACATTGCACAGTCAGGACGTTGTGTAGTGTGGTTGGATCATGGTTTCTTGTACGCCAGACATCTCAAAACTAATGGGGCGGACCGCCCCGCACTCGTTCTGGTGAAATTTCATGACCCGCATCCTTTCTCTGACCACCTACATTCTCCCTCACTGATTTAAGTTGGTTTGCCAGATTGTGCAATGTCTCTAGCTGACTTCCACCTGACCAAACACATTTAGTTTGATTTTGCAAGTGACATTGCGTCTTTACTTCACTCTCTTAAAATGTTTTTTTGCTCATAACATCAAAATATCTAAGAATATTTTATAAGATAATAGTATTTAATTGAGTTGCCGGGTAGGAATTTCATGGTTGTTTTGTGGGATCTTAGAAGATAAATGTTTATATTTTTAACTAGGACAGGGTATATAGAAATGCAGGGCCTATATCAAGTTCAGTACCTAGATTAGTTTATACGAAATATGGATTCCCTGATCGCGCGACTACATCTTCTCACTGATTATCAAGGATAAAGTGATGAATAAACCCAATATCCATTTGAGTAGATAACGTAATTGCGTATAAGCCATCCTAGAGAGCTACTGGATTAGTTATGGGTCTCGGTAGGTTTGTGTCAGACTCTTTCGTCGGTTCGGAGCGTGTTGTAGGAATCTCGCACACGGAACATACATAATAGCTAGGGCTGACTTGAAACGGGTATGGGCTGTCCGAGTACGGTCTCTGTGTGCGAGCATCCTATCTTAGACGTTTATCAATGAATGTTTAGTCATCTCGTACTATATTGCTTGTAGCGAGTTGG
Organism: Stictocephala bisonia; assembly: GCA_035578905.1. Taxonomy (NCBI): domain Eukaryota; kingdom Metazoa; phylum Arthropoda; class Insecta; order Hemiptera; family Membracidae; genus Stictocephala; species Stictocephala bisonia. The sequence continues at coordinate 245,467 of JAQJVL010000805.1, forward strand.
TGAGGGAATGGAATGGCGCTTCTAATGCAAGTCAAGCATTTTGTTCATCGCACTTCATTGGTTGGTTGTGCCGTGGTATTACACTGGTAGGTGTCCTACTTATTCACGCAACGGTCATTCCATGTTTATCACACCTCATACATGGATATAGCTATCAGTTTAAACATTATATCACACAACAATTTTTATGTTGATATGAATGTTCCGATTTATATGGCAATTCTTAACCTGTCCACTTATCGTTTAGGTTTTTCGAGCCGACCACCTCAATTTTTAGCGCTCCCTCCTCTCGAAACTCACTCTGATGGTTGTCACGATCTGGACGGAGAGAATACATAGACACTGATATTAGACTTAAAGATACTGTTTAATCCATCGTATTGACTTTATATTGATTAATATTCCCCCAGCCCCTCACCTGAAAATGCTTGTCTCAGGTTGACCTGACGCGACGCCTCCTTCCACGTCATCCTGCTCCTCTCAACAACTATACTATATTGTTGAGTAAATACTCTAAGGTATTGATCATCGTATCTCCTCCAACCCACCTCCCTATTAGATGAGCGGTTCTACTTACTACATCTTAACGATATTAATGAGATGTCGCTTTCTCACTCGCCAACTACAACTCCCCATACAGTACCTATGCGTTGAGTAGTAGATCATTGTTGTATCACAAACTATTACTTTATGTGTTAAATACGTTCATGTATTCAGTCACTATAATTTCATTGTTTGACTTGAAGTCTGGATTTATAAAATTGAATAAAATTTTGATTTATATTCTCATTTTAGCCTGGATAAGGAATCTATCCAAACAAAAGGTAAAAACGAGTCTATAACATTTATTATTGTTTTTCTTGGCTTCTTCTGCACAAAGATTGAACTCACGAAGGGACTATGACGCAGTATACATATCCTCGAGGTCCTTCTCATGTTTTACCACGAGTATTCCATATTACCAGGTACTCTGAACTTGTAGGATCCTTTATGATTGAATGTGCGCACACATCGTGTGCCACCTACTGTGTAATGTTGATTGCCATTTTCTGTGTGCTCAAAATTTTCTCTCAGATCGGCTGACTCTCTGGTTGTATACCATATCTATCTCTGTTTGTTGGTGGAGGTATCATGAGAAAATGTCAACCACATTGTAATGCGGAGTTGCTTGACTCGTAGTGTGGTTCTTATCCCGGTACACGACTACGTCTTGTCAATTAGAATAAAAGAATGAGTTGTTCTCAATCTTAGCCACTTAGTGGATGAATACTTTTTACCAGTGCTAGCGGTCACGAGATTATTCGGATTTTCTTTCAACCTGAGCTGACAGGGTTGCATGAGATTAGTCTTAGTACTGTATTTTTGATGGTCTCTTTAAGTTATTTTCACTGCGCTGTATGACTTACCCAACAAGTGATTTTTTACGTCAATACATAAGGTAGTCTCAGTCCCATTTTTACTTGTGTCGAGTATCAATGAGTTTACCCGTTAACTCAATTGTAGATCTACTATATAGAGTTAAACAAATAACAAAATACATAACACATTCTTTAAAATGTGATCACTAATATACTTCTCAAACTATTCATACATAAATTAGAAATTAAATTATTAAAAGATAGAATGAGTAATGACTGGTAGCTCATACATCCGCGCAAAAGAAAACACTGTGCAACACACAAGGTCTTTAAGAGTATTATAATAATAATAATAATAATAATAATAATATACACATATTATTATTAATCATGATTTTAAACTCATTTCATTATTTTACAATCATCCACAAATAAATATAATTTTAAAGACTAATAATATCCAATTTTATAGTTTTAATGGTAATTATCACATAAATGATAAAAAAGAAAGGCTTCTAACCGTATTTAAGGATTCAATTATGATTCACACTCTTGCTAGAGACTTCCCACCATGAACTAGTACTTATTTATTTTGCCTCCTAATCCTCTCGTTTACTACTTACCGACTCAATCCAGAAGTTCAGCAGTCCTTCTCTGTAGACTGATACAAAAGGCCCATGTAGGAGATGTAGGCAGTGCCAAGTAGACAGTCTCCTGGCAAGTAATCAAACTGTTTGTCCAAGTCAGCTACTGTTTGTTCCCATCGAGACCTCTCTCCCGACAGACCTCCAACCAGCTGGCCTGCTCGTTCTAGTTTCATTGCCAATATTTCTGCCTGAAATACAAATAGTTAAGATACTACTAGATATAGTGTAGATTGTTAGGAGCTAAGACGATGGTTTACCACGCAGTCGGTCCAGATTCGATTTCCGTTGTCATTGAACAGCTTTTACCCCTATGCTGCTCCCCTGGTTCGGAAGTCATGCTAAGGTGGTGGTTCAACAAGTCTACAGCACAAAAATGGGCTCATATATGCTGGTGAAGGGAACTATGTCTTAATTGGCCATTTCTCCCCAATAAAAGCTAAAGAAATATTATTTTATTAGATTGTTGATGGATACTTTTAGAAAGTACTTTTAATATTAGTAAGATTCGTTCAGATTACAGATATATTTTTGAGTAAGTAATAAATTCAGCATGCGAAGAAAACGCATTATCTTAGATCCACTAAAATAGTATTTTATTTGAAGCATAACTGGATAAAAATGGTTTAGTTGAGTTTCAATTTTTGATGAACTAGTGAATTAAATATCTACAAAAACCAGTGCAGTAGTATTGCAAACGAAACCTTGATTACTTGAGTGTCTGGATAGTCAAAGCAACCTATCAAGGCACAGCAGCACTGAGGCATGCAGGGCACTGACTGGTTCTTCTTTCCCAAAAATCTGAACGTTTCATGAACACCACTTGGTCTAAATTAGTTTAGGTTTGCACGATTCACAATATTCATGACCTTTGGTTTAGTAGATCCAGTCTCCTGGGTGTGCTGACAAGCCTCGTCATTCTTCCCTGTCCATGCATGTTTCTTCTTCCTCCGCCTGCTGCAGATGTTTTCCTTTAAGCATAATGTCCTCTTTTATGACATCCATTTATTTCTTTAAGATCTTCCCACTCTTTTTTTGCCCATAATTTCCTTTTCAAACCATATTTTTTCCATTCTTACCTCCTCATTCCTTTTACATGTCCAAACCATCCTATACTAGTCCCTTCAAAATATATTCCCACGTTTTAATAGTGAATAAATCAGAAAACGTTTCTTGAAGAGATAAATCTTACAATAATTAAATCCATCATTTTGAAATTTTTGAGAACTTACTTTTAGCCTCAACTCTTCTTTGACAGCAAGTTTGGCTTCAAAATCAGCTTGCAGCTGGTCCAGTACAGCCTGTAGCTCGGCGACTTTGGCTTGAGCCCTTGCCAAACTGTCCTGCTTGGCTTTTAGTGAGATCATTGCTTCATCTAATCGAGCCTTTTTCGGGGCAACCACTCTGAAATGAAAGAAATGATAAAAACACACCCACAAAAACTGTAAGTTTTTACTTTATGAGTGTAAATAAAATGTATATTTATCTTTTGGAAGTAAGGACGTAACTGTAAGGGGCTTTAAAAATATTATGTAACTTTTGTTTTAATAGAGTTGAACTGTACAAGTTTAGCAGTACACAGTATTAGACAGTACATGTTATTAGAATTAAGAAGAAAAAACAGAACTTGACCATTTCCAGTCTACTTTAAGTGTACTCTTAAGCTTCAATAAAGGACTTTGTTAATCATTGAAAAATGAAGATTAGTATTTCATTATTCATAACTAAGAAGCTGAAAATAGAGATATGGGCAAATATGAGGAGTGAATGAGTGTCAATGAGGGAGTATAGTCATTGTAACTAACTAAGGTTGACTGTTCCTTAGAAAGAACCATCTATTAATAGTCTGATAAGGAACCTACAGCTTTATAAGGAAGCTAAACCACAGTTTTTCAAAATTGTAGTCTATCAATAAGTTGTATACATGAATAAATTCAGAGTAAACTTCTTGACAACTATTGTACAGCACGGGGTAGTTAATTATTTTAAATTGCCATTTCGTTTTTCTTAAAAGTAAATGTGCCAAAGCACCTGCAGGAAAAAAGAAGCACCTGCATATCTTCGAACAAATGTGTCCTGCAATGAGGGATGCAAATATTAAGTCAATGGGATCTTTTCCGTTAATTCACTACCACTACTTTTTTTTATTTCCGTTAATTCACTACCGCTTGATAAATATTTTATTACTCTAAAAACTGTTCCCCAATCATTTTTATGTCCACTTTGGTATTCCTTATCCACTAAGAATCCGATTTTGTTGGCCTTATCGCTTTCCAAGAACTTACTCATGGAGAGTGCATTCAGCGGTAAGTCAACCATTGGATTTACCACTTTGTGATCAACTTTAGTAGCCACCTAACCTAACCTAACCTGACATAACCTAACCATAATTGCGATTAAAAAGAAGTGGTAGTGAATTAACGGAAAAGGTCCAGTCAATGTTACATTCTCATAGAAAATATGTCCAAGCATTATTGGGCCAAACATTTGGAAAACAAAAGATAACAATTATTAAAATAATGAGATAGTTGGTTCATTCCAAAATTGGAAATTGATTCTCAACTTCATTGGTTATTATTACAGGCTTTAAAGTCAAGTGAGAAATGATTTCAGCCCTTGATCTGCAAAAATGTTAAGAGTTCCTCTTCCTTATGCTGTTGTTATGCATTATGTAAAAACACGTCAATTCAAAATCAGTTAAACTAAAATTAATTATAAAAGTTTTATTTATTTGTTCACTATATAACTAGGGGACATCCCTGCTCACTTCATTACCGACCAAGTAGTCAGTGTTTCATTGGGCCAATTGTATTAGAGTCTTAAGAATTGACCTGTCTAAAGGGAATTCCCTTTGTGGATGTAATGTGATGTACAAAATAAATAAATAAATTTATGCTCAAGGGTATATTTATAAGAATTAAAGACACTAACTTGTATATTTTGGCATATTTCTCAATGGCTATGACCCACTGGCACAGGGACTTGGCTGCATTGGAGACTACTCCCACAATATCTGGCTTGAAGTCATCGTGTGAAGTATACGCAGCAATCTTCTTCAGGGTTTTTTCTGAGATATGGTCCTTGTCGAAGTCTCTTAACTGACAAAATAACATTGTATTATTTTATAGTTATAGGGGTAATGAAATCTTTCAGAAATTTCTTTATTTCTTGCACTGGATAGTTTTTAGTTTAATTGTCTTTTTGTTTGGACAGTTAACTTACTATAAGACTTGCTGTAATTAGGAATAAATATATTTTTACTATTGTCAGTAAACCCCTAATTTAAATTAACTAGAACTTTTGAACTAATTAAATACTAAAGAATTAAAGACCCAGCACAGGGTGGCCACTCTAAATTAATTTTCTAATTACCAGTTACTTCCCAGTTTTTTCTAGGTCATGAAAGGGTAGTTTCTGGTTCGATATCAATAATCATAGTAGACCGCCCTTTCTCTATCACAGTAATATTAATTTTCCCTGATCTAAAATACCCTCAACCATTCATTATAGTGTTATACTATTTCAAAATTAATGATTTCTTGAATACCAAGGTAAGTAGAGGTTAACATAACTGGCCCCAAATTAATTAAAAATAGATTTACAACAAGTTGTTGCTGCCCAGCAATATGACAGGAGGAGTTTAGAACGGTAGTAACAGAGGAGTGATGATCACTTTATCACAACAGATAAGGCAACCCAACACACTACTTCCGATTCATTGTCAAACTAGAAAAATTTGATTTTTCCAAAAGGTTTTAATGTTTTACATACCTTTTTAACAGTTTTAATTTAATGACTTATTAAATTTTTTCATTGAAATCAATTTTGTATAAAATAAATAGTGTTTCACTGTTCATAAAAAGTGCAAGATTTTTTTTCAATTTTTTTATGAAGAAAACGTTGTGCAGATAAAACATTGAAAACAATAATTTTCTAGAATTTAATTGAAGATACAAAGTATGCAACAAGCTAAATAAATAATATATCTTCCATCCACACCGATTCTAATTTGGTAAACTAAACTGAATAACAATTAAACATGAAAATACTAATTACGTGGATTGAGTGATAATGAAAATTTCTTATCCCCAATATCTTTGAGATAAATTGTGTCAGTAACTTCGGTGGACAACATGTGACTACTGCGAAGAGGAACTAAGAGCACTATAATGGTCTCTTATTAGACAACTATTGGAATGTACAATTTGTACTCTGATGAATAAAGTTATTTTGATTGATTTATTCACTGTACATATTTTACACGATCTGTTTTTTTTAAACTTATAGAAACAAAATAATCACCTGATTGAGAAAATTGACATCACCCAGCTGTCGCTTTGCCTCCGCCCACGTCGGCTCAACTTGTTTCAGTATCATGACTGCCTCCATGACTAGTTCAACCTTAGCAGGAGGTCGTCCATAAGAGCGAACTTCTGTGATGTCTTTTTTGTTCAGGGCTTCCAAGGCCTGATAAATTATTAAAATGATAATGAAAAACAGATATAGCTTGTTTTAACTAACAAATACAGTACTACATTTATATAAGAATCATGTTCCTTAAAAAGAAAATTAAGAAAGAAGTAAAAAAATTCTAAAGAAAATCTTAATCTTCTCAAGAAAACAATAACATATAATTATTTGTAGTTTGTTGATAATTTCTCAAAAAATGAAAAAATAATAACAATAATAATAATAACTATGCAAACAATTTTAAAAATAATCTTAAAGATGGTTATAATTTTGTCTCTTCATTCCTTAAATAGATTGTTTAAGGAAACAATACATAATATTCTGATTATCTTACTATTATATAAAAATCTAATGATGTACAGGTAGTCCTCGTTATACTCGGTCCCGATTTACGCGGTTTCGCTTATACGCGGATGGGCCGGACCCCCCACCAACACACATTCCACATTCCTCAGGCGCACCCCACCCGTCTATCTGTCTCTTTCTCTCGAGCACTGTTGTTTATTTATTCGCATTAGTGGTGTACACAATACCAAAACCACAATACTTCTTGTGGCGTGGCATTGTGAACAATATTGTTGTGAGTTGTGTTATAATGTCGGAAAAACGTGAGAAGAAACAGATAGATGTAAGTAATAAATGTGTTAGACCTTCTCTTTCTTTAGAAGTTAAACTTGAAGTTTTAAAACGTCTCGATAAAGGGGAGCGTATAATTGATATCCACCGAGTGATGGGCCTTCCAGAGTCATCTATTAGGACAATCCGATCAAATGCTGAAACTATTTGTAAGAGTGTGCAGTCTTGTACAAATTTAAGTTTAGCACGTGTATGTAAGTCCAGATCTGATTCGATGGAGAAAATGGAAAAACTACTGTCAAACTGGATTGAACATTATAATCAGCTCCATGCACCCATTTCGATGGCAGTCATCCAAGAGAAAGCAAGAGCTATCTATTCAGAAATTACTAAGGATGATCAAAACGCCCCAGACTTTAATGCCAGTAAAGGGTGGTTTGACCGTTTCAAGGCACGCAACGCTTTTCACAGTTTAAAATTAACAGGTGAGGCGGCATCGGCAGACAATGTAGGCGCTGAAACTTTTAAGGCTATAACTTTTTAAAATTTTATTGAAAAGGAGGGGTATACGGCCAAACAGGTTTTTAACCTTGACGAAACTGGCCTATTTTGGAAGTGAATGCCAAGCAAAACATTTATTTCTATTGAGGAGAAAACTGCTTCTCGATTTAAAGCTGCTAAAGATCGCTGCACATTACTCTTTGGTGCAAATGCTTCTGGGGATTTCAAACTTAAACCACTGATGGTTTACCATTCAGAAAACCCCAGAGCACTAAAAGGCTGTGACAAATATATGTTGCCTGTATTGTGGAGGTCGAGTAAAAAAGGCTGGATGACGGGTAAAATATTTCATGATTATATTTCACTAGTGCTGCAAAATGATTTAAAAGTGTATTGCTATGAAGAAAAGATTCCTTTTAAAATTTTGATTCTGGTAGATAATGTTCCAAGCCACCCTCCTGAAATAAGTGAAATAAATGAGAACATTAGAGTTATGTTTCTACCCCCGAACACTACGTCCATATTGCAGCCTATGGACCAAGGTGTTATTTCAGCTTTTAAAGCCAACTATCTTAAACATACATTTTCTTTACAGATTAAAACTTGTGATGCTGATGATAAATTATCTATTAAGGACTTTTGGAAACAGTTCAACATCAAAATGGCTATTGATATCATAGGAAAATCCTAGAATGAATTGAAACCTAAATGTATGAATGGTGTTTGGAAAAATTTGTGGCCAGAAATCGTCAAATATGATGTAGAAATGACTGAAAATGTCAGAACAACGTCAAAAGATATTGTGGATATGGCACAGCGTGTGGGATTCACAGACGTAGATGAAGCGGATGTTGATGAATTGATTACACTACAAGAAGAGCTAAGTACCGAAGACCTATTAACAATAGAAGATGATAGGTTTTCTGAAGGATCCGATAAGGAAGAAGAACCTGAAAGTGTTAAAACCTTGACTAGTAAATGAATGGCAGAGGCTTTCTGTATGATTAATAACGCTTTAAATTATTTTGAAGAGAACGACCCAGATGACACGAGGAGTGCTAAGGTTAAAAGGGAAGTTGAGAATGTGATTAAGTGTTATCGTGAACTATATAACAATAAATTAAAAACAACAACCCAGCTCTCGATTAAGACATTTTTCTCTCAAACAGCTGAAAAGGTAAAAACACCTGGTAAGCAGACGTCAGATGTAAACAAAGGCGGGCAGTCTGACCCTCCCAGCCCAGTGGCAGGCACATCAAAAGATTGAACTACTGTATATGATGTACTTTTTTAGTTATGTACTGTACAGTACTTTTATTAATTTTTAATATCCTTTTCTCTTTGAATTTAATTTTTAATTAAAGTATGCCTATATACATTTATACTGTACGTTCTTATTTTGTTTGTTCACGTAGTAGTCGAATTTGAATTCAATAAAAGGTGTTGATGAATTATTATAGGCCTACATTTTTATTATATTTCCAAAACAATTAATTAATCTTTTGATAATCTTATGATATTGTAGTTTGAATTGCGTACAGTACTAATAAGCAGTAGGCCGGCCTGCTGTGGCTACAGTGGCGTAACCCGCTTTAGCTCCGACTCGTTATACGCGGTTTCGTTATAAGCGGCGCTTAGGCGGAACGTATCTACCGCGTATAACGAGGACTACCTGTATATGTGTGTGTGTGTTTTACTCAATCACGCAAAAACTACTGGAACCGTTCAGCTGAAATTTTGCATGGACATTCTTAGCGTCTTTGTTAACACATAGGCTTATATTTATTTTGAAATGTCATCAAGGCACTGCCCCAGGGACTCTAAAAGTATTGATGCAAGCCCTGTGGAATAGCAATTTGACAATTGTTTATAACAGTTTCCATGGTAACTAGAAAAGACGGTAGGTATCATTACGAGGCTACGCATTAACCATGTGACGCCACTTGGGTAAAATCAGCTGAGTTGTTTATTTTATTAAATACTGGTAACTAAATATACCAATTACATAGAAGCATTCAGCTAAATAGTAATCAAGTTATTTACCACTTATCAGCTAGAATTGTAATTAAGTCAATTAGAACAGTATTTTTTGTTTATTTTTCCCATTTTGCCCATGTAACGTCATGAGAGATGCGCGTGATACCTACTGTCTTCTTTTCTAGATACTGTGTTCTGAATAAGTGTTATAGAGTTCTTCTTGGCCCTAAATTCAACTGTTAAATAAGTCATCTTTTTTTTTAAAGTATTCCATGAGCTCTACTAGAGCATCAACTCCAAAGTGTTGAGAATATCAGCAACAATTGCAATAAATAGACAAAATTTAAAACCCTTTCCTCATCCTTTTCCCAAGCCCTTTTAAAACCCTGTACCTGCCCTTGATTTGGATTCCCTTTTCCTTGATGGTTTGGCCTAAGCTTTGTTTTTATCCTCCCTTTTTGGCCGAAATTTTCAGGAACTCCCCCGGCGTTCTTCAACACAAATAAATTTTGTTCCAGTTCTTAATTGGAAAAAACAAAAAAAGTTTTTTAAAAAAATGAAAAAAACTTTAAAAAAAAAGTTCGAAGTTTCTAAAAATAAAATCCCAAAAACCCAAAAAATCAACCCGGGCCTTTCCCTTCTTAAAATTCCCCAGTTTTTTTAACAGGGCCCCTTCCAAAACCCTTTTTTCCCATTTATCCTATTGATTTAACAGGGGTTTTGTTTTGCCAAAAAAGGGAAAAACCATTTTCCCATTTGTATAAAGGTTTTTTTTTTAATTTAAAATTAAAAAAAAAAAAAAAAAAAAAAACCCAAACATAATTATGAAAATTTCGTTGAAAAAAAACAACCATTAAAACTTTTTTTTAAAACATTGCAAAAAATCAATTTCTTCAAAAAAAAAAAAAAAATTTGAAATTTTAAAAATTTGTTTACCAAAAAGATTTTTTAAAAAAAGAAAAAAAAAAAAATTTATAAAATTTTAAAAAAGTTTGTTTTCTATATTTTTTATTTATTTTAAATTTTCAAATTGTTTATTTTAAATAAAAAAATTTTTTTTTAATTTTTTTTGCAAAAAACCTTTTTTTAAATTTTTTAAAATTCTTTTCCAAAATTTCTTGGAAAAATTTTAAATTTTAAATTAAAAAATTTTTTTTCCCAAAAAACTTTAAATCCAGAAATTTAGTTTAAAGACTTCAATAAAAAAAAATGTTTTTTTAAAAGAAAACCAAATTAAAGTAATTGGGGGAATTAAAAAGGCCCCCCCCTTCCCAAAATTTTTTTTTTTTACCAGTTTTTTTTTAAAATTTTGGTTTTTTTTAAAAATTTTTTATTGGGTGACCCTTTTTTTTTTTTTTCCATCCCTTGCGCCTGGAGAATTTTTTTGGGACCTTAGTTTTTGGTTTTTTTTGAAAAATTTGGGCCCCAAACAAACTGTTTCTTTGTTTCCCCTAAAAAAAAAGTTTTTTTTTAATTTAATCTGTTTTAATTTTTGAAAATTTTTAATTTTTTTCCCTTAATATTTTAATAAAATAATTAATTTAAAAAAAATTTTTAAATTATAAATTATAAATTACAAAAAAGAAAAACCAAAAGGGGGCAGGGGAAATTGGACTTTAAATCGAAAATTTAGTTAATTTTTCCCGTAAAAACCCTTGTAAAAATAAAATTTTATTTAAACTTAAAAAACTTCTCTCTAAGTTTTTTAATGGTTTACTTAAAAGTACCATGGTTAAACCCCCTTTTTGATTTTAACCCCCACTGGAAATTGGCTAAAATCCCGGGGTTAAGACCACAAAAAACAAAGGGCCTTTTTTTCCCCCCCAAATTTTCATTTTATTTTTCAATTTTAGTAAAATTAAAAACCCATTTCCCTTTTAAATAATTTCAAACGGGGGTCCCCCTTTTTCCGGGGAGCCCCAAGTTTTCATGTTTTTCGAAAAGGGTCCCTTTTTTTGGGACCTCTATTGTTTTTTTTAAAAAAAAAAAAAAAAAAAAAATTTTTCCCATTATTTTTTAAAAGACCTTGATTTATTTTTTGAGTTTTGATTCCAATTTTTTTGGTTCATTTGAAAAAAAAATAAAAATTTTGAAAAAATTAAAACTTTACTATTTTTAATGTTTAAAAAAAAAAAATTTTCAATTTTTTTTGAAAAAAAAGCAAAAACCTTCCTTAACTTTTAACTAAACAAAAAATTTTTGTTGGGGGGGGGGGGGGGGGGGGGGGGGGGGGGGGGGGGGGGGGGGGGGGGGGGGGGGGGGGGGGGGGGGGGGGGGGGTTTTTTGGGGGGGGGGGGGGGGGGGGGGGGGTTGGGTTTGGGTGTTGGGGGGTTTGGGTTTTTTTTTGGTTTTTTTTTTTGTTGGTGTTTGTGGGGGTTTTTAAAAATTGGAAAATGGGTGGGTTTTTAGGGGGGGGGGGGGAAAAAATTGGGTTTTGGGGGTGGGGGGGGGGGGGGGAAAGGGTGTGTGTTTTTTGGTGGTGTTTTTTTTTGTTTTGGTTTTTAAAAAAAGAATAAAATTTGTTAAGAAAATAGGGTGGGGGTTTTTGGGGGGGTTTTGGGGGGGGGGGGGGGGGGGGGGTTGGGGGGGGGGGTTTTTTTTTTGGGTTTTTTTGTTGGGGGGGGGGGGGAAAAAAAAATTGTTTTGAAAAAAAATTTTTTTTGGGGTGGTTTTTTAAAAAAAATAAAACAAATGTTGTTTCCTTTAGCACTAAGCAATGTAAATTTAAAACAAAACCCCAAATTTTCATAAATAATCAAAACATTAAGCAAACACAATACACAACCTTTCTTGGGCTAGTAATAGATGCAAATCTAAATTGGGATCTACATGTAGATAAAGTTTTGAAAAAAATATCAACTGGTATTTTTGCTCTAAAGAAAATGTCATTATTCTGTACACTTAAAACCCTTAAAATTATATACTTCTCACTGATCCAATCCCATGTGGAGTATGGCATTGTACTGTACGGTTCTGCTACTAAAGCAAAGATGGATCAAATATTAATAGCCCAAAAAAAGGCCATACGAATCATGTTGGGGCTCAAGTGGGATGACACTGTCAAGGGTAAATTTGCTGAGCTAAGTATCATGACTGTTTACAGTCTATATATTTATCAAACTATTTTACATTTTACAGCAACAGAATTACCAAAACGAGAACTCAGAGCACCACATCATTATAATACCCGAAATTGCACTTTAACAATTAATTACCAAAACCCCAAATTTAGAATTTTACAAAAAAAAAAAAAAACCAAACTACATCGGGCAGCATTTTTTATCAAAATTACCTGGTCATATAAAAAAAGAATGTAATACAAAAACTTTTAAAAATCACCTAAAAACCTACCTATCAAATCACCCTTTTTATAGCATTGAGGAATTTATGCTAACAAATCAAGTGAAGTGAAACTGCCAATCTATAGAAACTAAGAACTTTTTTTATTAATAATTTTACTCAAATAACTCTATTAGATTATGTAAGATGCCAACTTCGATTAGTGTATGGTTCAAATATTTAGGCTAACTTAAGAATAAGACACTATTCCTGTACGTATGTAACATGATTGGAATAAAGAGATTTTGAATTGAATTGAATTGAATTCAGCTCTGTTTAGCTCCATTTGGCTCGCTACGCCATCATGACGTTTGTTGTTCAAAAGATTTATTATGTATCTCCCCTCCATCCTACATCTGTTACCATGGACACATTCAGTAACAGATGTATTTAACTAACAAAACTTTATTGATTGTTCTTTTCCATATTTTATATAGATTACTTTCTGTGTTATTTAATTAATTATTATCTTGAAAAAGATATTTTTGTATTCACCTGAAGATAGTATTATTATACCGAAACATGTAATGAAAAAATAACACAATGAAATTAATTTGAACTGTTGCAAGTTAGTCTGAATATTTTTAATATTTATGTTCAGGTGCTATAAACAATGAATTCATATATTATTATTCAAAAGGACAATGTTTGCAATATTACATATTTTTGAGGTTAGTTACAACCTAAGTAACGTCTTCGTTATTTTGCACCGAGTATTGTCTATGTATTACAATACATCAATGTAAAATATGTATGAACTTGTAAAATCACTGAGTACATAAGACCACGTAAGTATAAATTTTAATCTTTTTACTGTAATAAATATGGTAATAATAATATTTATATTACAGGTATTTTACAACGAAATCAGTTTTTTACAAGTGAAATAAGCAATTATACAATGTTTTGACAAGTGTAAACATTTTTGTTCTACATTTAATGATAAAAAGCATGCTAGTAAATAAATACAGTATAATACGAAATTACTTAGAAAAATACATATTTTATATTTTTAGTTAAAAATTCAAAGTGAGAGAATATTAGTAAATTACACTACCTAGCAAATGGCTTGATTTGGTTGAGAAAAAAAAAAAAAAAACAATCGCAACATTTCAATAAAGTATAACTCTTTTATAACACAGTCTATTTGAGGGGAGTGCAAAGTAGTGCAACTGTGTCAGAGTTAGTAGATATTACCTTAAACATTTCACAAAGAAAACCATATCAGCTAGGTCATGTTTATGTTCTTTGTATCAACTGTTTGAAATAAATAAATAAAATTAATGCAAATATAACTCTTAAAGAAAGAATTAAATGTTCAGGGATTGTTTCTACCCCTTAGGAATGGAATTTTGAGAATTCCATTCTTAGTAGATCTCTATGATGCAAAATCTAACTTCCTCCGAATTTCATCAACATCTGTTCAGTAGTTCCGGAGATTTTGGGATGAGTGATTGCATCATTTTTGGATTGTATATATTAAGATTACAGAATATTTCAAGATAGAAAATAGCAGCGTACAATTTATTAGTTACGTAGTGCCTTCAAAAAGGAACTATAATGCTTGCAGAGCAACGCTGTGGTGAAATTACATCTTAATCTTTCTTATGATAATTCCACACCCTGTTGCCATATGAGGCCGAATATGACAGGTTTTACTGTACATATATTGCACATAAATTTAATCTTCTAGTTCTCAGTTGTTACTAAAACCTTAAAACAAATATCTCAGTAAAATAGATATCTAAGAGTACCATGCCAGTATCCTGAAAACCTTAAACAATGATATACTTTAAACTTAGACTGATTTTTCCAGAATGTCGTGTCTTCTTAACAAACGATTGCAAATACAAACAAATAAAATGAATAAATGAATTTATTTCCAACTAATATTGACAATTATCTATTTTCATAGTACTTATTTGGAAATTATGAAAAAAGAACAATACATGAAAACGTTATCAATCAATAATTCATACAAAACCATTAAAAACGCTAGGAAGACAGTTTAATAATTGTTTTACCTGTAAGGTTGTTCCAACATACAGCTTGTAATCGTATACCTGAAAAAAAAAAATGTTCTTAAGTAACAATGAAATATCATACATGAAACATCAAACAGTTTAGGCTACTAAATGTAATTGTTTTAATCTATTTACCATTATATGACCCAGTCAAAATAAGTACAAAAATAATTGGTCTTACACTTTGAGGTTATTATTTGGGAGATTTAGCCCATCTGTCTAATATTGTTATCCATGCCTCCATTAAATACTGATTCAATAATATAAAAAAATGTCTACCTCTACATGAGGACAATAAAATAAATAAACAAATGCAGTTTTCTTTACTCGCAGAGCAAATAAAATAAAATTGATGTAATAAAGAAGCAATGATAATTAAAAGAAAAATATCACACCAGTTGTCATTGCAATAAAACTTTAGCCACCCTCACTTTTCAATAGGGGTGGCTCAGTAGCTAAGGCTTACAAGTGCGGAGGACAAGGTCCAACTGAGCTAACGATCGGTACTTCACTCGTTAAATAAAGTTCACGCAAAGGCATGTAATCCTATTAATAAATTGCCCTTTCTGAGGAACAGTTGAACTCAGTTAGTAACCAGACTACACTCATCCACACTCATCCTACACTCATATAACCATTCATATTCGCCTTAAAATACCAACAACGTAGTGTCGGCGTCTCATATGTAAGAATGTAAGAATATGTGAACTGGTGAGTGAAGTTTTTTCTAAAAGATAAAAAAAATATTCATCACAAACAAACCCCCAAATTATCATCCTTTGCTTTATTAATGCCACATTAGACTTGGCATAATCAACACCTGATAGATATAAACAAAAATTCAAATACTACATAAGAGGCCTTAAGAGCGACAGAACAGCTTCAACCTCAAGAACACGCAAACCCTTCTTTGTCACTAATCAGACCCTTACTACTACACCTCTTTCATATTCTTGAAATAACAAATATTAATTAATCATTTTTTATCAAAATTAACAGGAATATGTCACAATTACAACTAAAGAAACACCAATGTAAACTACAACATAGGTTATAAAAAACTAATAAAACACCATGAATTATGAGATATAAACTCTATGTCAATCTCATATAAATTAAAGTATTTGGGAGATTTTATACTCGAACTCAGAGAGTAACAATGACTACACTCGTTTATCTACACTCATACAAAATCCATAATCGCCCATATCTTGACGATCGGCGTCTTAGGAATAAATAAAATCGAACAGAAACCTTAAAAATATAAAAAAAATAAATTCTTCTAGTAAAAACATAAAGAATATGTTTTTACTAAACCATATTAGAAGCAAAACCAGTTTTTGAAGACCAAATCCTAAAATAATAAACATCATAAAGGGGACAATACACATACCACAACAACTTTCCAAGACACATATAAAAAAGGAACAAAATGGATGATTCCATAGTCTATTACCTTTGGCTTCAGTCCAACAGTTTTCTTTTAACATGTTCACTGCTGAAAACGTGTTTACGCATTGTCACATATCATTGCTATATGCGGCTCACACGTTTACGCGTGACTGTGCACACAGCTGTTTTGTTTACAGTAAATAACTGTACGTTGTTGTGCAGTTTATAGGTTATCCTATATGACATTGTGGTTTGAATGATTACCGTGACTCTGGTGTTCTACAAAATGAATGATAACAATCCTAAACATTTTCGTGACCATAATGACTTAACTGTGAGTGAAATAGATCGATACGCAGTATATGACTCAGATTCAGATGAATATAATGGTGGAGCAGCTATAGGCCAAGTGTTAATGAGTCTAGTGATGAAGATGAGTCATTTGACAACAGTACCCTTCAAAGTAAAAATGGTGTTGACAATATATCTGCTGATGTTAGTGCTACTGCAAAGCCTCAGTTGAAAGCATATTTATTCAACGAAACAGAAGGCTTCAGAGTTTCCTCATCAGATAATAGCCCCATATATTGGTTTAGGCTTGTAATTGATGATGTATTTTTACAAAGCATTGTGACACAAACCAACAAATACGCGGAACAAGTTTTCCTCTCTGAATTTTCAGAGTAAATACTCAAGAGAAATCAAGAATATGTCAATGGAAAGACTTAGGTTTAAATGAGCTAAAAGTATTTATTGGTCTAATGTTTCATACCGGTATTGTCTGTATGCCAGAGCTCCAACTTTATTAGAGAAAAGACAAGTTATTTCATATCTGTTTTGGAGATGTTACAACCTTTTGTTGCACCTGAATTGAACAATTTTCTGCACGTTAAAGGTATCAAAAGGATGGTGCGACATTACAGACTGCACAGCAATCAATGGAAGCTGTAAGAGAACTGTTCGCTGATCTCATGATCTCAAGATTCGGTAACGTTTCCTTGCCCCCTAGGTTACCAGATTTGTCCATTTGTGACTTGTTTTGTGGGGCTATCTTAAAAGCAAAGTGTACACGACTCGACCAAGAACTCTTTATTGATGAGTTGAAATAAAGAATGCTGGATGAAATTCACAGTATCCTAGCCAAGATGTAGCAGCATTCAACAGCAGATTTCAAAGAATGCATTTGTACAGGAGGCCACCATCTTAAGAGCATAATTTTTAAGAAACGATAAGTACCAAGAATGTTTCTTAAATAGCAAATTTTAATGTTTCAATTGCCATAAATTAAATTATTTTAATCCATCACTCTGTTTTTATCTATCATTTAAAATTTTCCATTATTCTGGGTCATTTGTTATTTGGAAAATACATCAGAACTCTTGAGTTTATCAAATGATTCAAATATTGTGTATGTGCTAAAAATTATATTTATTACAAGATAAAAACTAACATAGGTAGTGGTTTACAGTTTATTGTATGTTATGATAGTAAAAATTACAAAAATTTATAAAAATTAAAAATATAAATTCATAATTTGTAAAAAAAAATAAACTATTGCCAAACTTAAAATCTTTTATTTTTACCATATAGTACAAGTCTATAAAAAAACAAGACTAATTTTATTACTATATGACAGTTAATAAAAATACCATGCATTTTTAAACAAAACTCTACATTTTAGCCAAAATATACCTGGCCTTTTTAACATGTTAACTGTATACTGGCTTGGTGTTTTTAGTGTCACCATGAAACATTATGCTGCCGTTAAAAGGATAAAAAAGCCAAGTGTTAACAAAGGAGATAAGTGTTAAAAATCCTTGAATATAAGATTTTTTAAGTATTTGAAAGTAAAGTGAAACTGAACAGTGACTTACCCTGGGCTCCCCAGTAATTGTTGCCACCATGTCGACTGACAGTAAAAACTTGTTGGCCACCTCAAGTAGAGCAGAGCCTCCTTGGGCCACTCCATGAACCAGTCAATGGTCATGCAGTTGATGAGAGCTGGGTACTGCCTTAGTCTCACTCTATTGTAGGAACAAACAAACTGAACAGTGACTTACCCTGGGCTCGCCAGTAACTGTTGCCACCATGTCAACTGACAGTAGAAACTTGTTGGCCACCTCAAGTAGAGCCTCCTTGGGCCACTCCATGAACCAGTCAATGGTCATGCAGTTGATGAGAGCTGGGTACTGCCTTAGTCTCACTCTACTGTAGGAACAAACAAACTGGACAGTGACTTACCCTGGGCTCGCCAGTAATTGTTGCCACCATGTCGACTGACAGTAGAAACTTGTTGGCCACCTCAAGTAGAGCCTCCTTGGGCCACTCCATGAACCAGTCAATGGTCATGCAGTTGATGAGAGCTGGGTACTGCCTTAGTCTCACTCTATTGTAGGAACAAACAAACTGAACAGTGACTTACCCTGGGCTCGCCAGTAACTGTTGCCACCATGTCAACTGACAGTAGAAACTTGTTGGCCACCTCAAGTAGAGCCTCCTTGGGCCACTCCATGAACCAGTCAATGGTCATGCAGTTGATGAGAGCTGGGTACTGCCTTAGTCTCACTCTACTGTAGGAACAAACAAACTGGACAGTGACTTACCATGGGCTCGCCAGTAATTGTTGCCACCATGTCGACTGACAGTAGAAACTTGTTGGCCACCTCAAGTAGAGCCTCCTTGGGCCACTCCATGAACCAGTCAATGGTCATGCAGTTGATGAGAGCTGGGTACTGCCTTAGTCTCACTCTATTGTAGGAACAAACAAACTAAACAGTGACTTACCCTGGGCTCGCCAGTAATTGTTGCCACCATGTCGACTGACAGTAGAAACTCGTTGGCCACCTCAAGTAGAGCCTCCTTGGGCCACTCCATGAACCAGTCAATGGTCATGCAGTTGATGAGAGCTGGGTACTGCCTTAGTCTCACTCTATTGTAGCAACAAACAAACTGAACAGTGACTTACCCTGGGCTCGCCAGTAATTGTTGCCACCATGTCAACTGACAGTAGAAACTTGTTGGCCACCTCAAGTAGAGCCTCCTTGGGCCACTCCATGAACCAGTCAATGGTCATGCAGTTGATGAGAGCTGGGTACTGCCTTAGTCTCACTCTATTGTAGGAACAAACAAACTGGGTTTTTATTTCACCTTGTAACTGTTTTATAGAAAAAATGTATATGTAAAGAACTCTTTTCCAAATAGTTAAGAAGGATGCAATTATTCATTATGCGGGAACAATTAACAGTTTGATTAATGATATAACCATTAGATAAATTCATTTTTACAATCATTTTAATTAAGTATTTTAGAATACATATTGTCAGAATCATCAGGATTATTTATTTATTAATACTGAACCCAACTGTCAATATATAGGCATGTATGGATTTATATTTTTCATACATATGAGTGTAGTAAAATATATTACTGAATGAGTGTAGTAAAATAATATAGTCATTGTTTCAAACTTAAGTAACTTACTTCTCAAAAAATGTCATTAATTAATAGCCCTAATACAAATAAACAGCTGGTGGTTATAAGCTTATACATTTCAATTTTTCTTTTGGCTTTGATTAAGATCAAACTAGGAACCGTTAGTTTATGAAGCTGAGCTTTACGTAACGTTTCTAGTTTGATTCTGCTCATTTCGCTTAAAGACATTCTATGTTAATGTAACAGAATGCATTAATTGGTCAATGGTGTTATTGGTTGAACAACCACAACCTCATTAACAAGAGCTACTCAGTTAAATCTTGAAAAATATGTACGAGGGTTATCTGTAGATTAAGGTCTCCAACGACCTGCCGTTGCAAACAGAGCCAGCTAGCATAAATCTTACAATGGGGCCGCGTTCCTCTCTTCCCTCATCACTATTCTGGTTGGTCCCCACCTCTCTGCGATTTTCAGTTTTGGATCAGCAGCTGTTAACGATGAAAGGGAAAATCAATAATTCTGCCAAGTGTGAATTACAATCTGTGATTTGATTTCTGCGTATAAGAGGCTAACCATTTTTTAAAACCATTACAAGCTGACCAATTTGTGTAACGAGACATATATGGAGATAAAAAATATGCGCAAGTGGTGTAGGGAGTTTCAGAAGGCTGAAAAAATGTGCACAATGGCCGTCCATCAGTTTCCAGCAAGTCAGTAACAAAGGTTGAGGATCAACATCTTTGTGAGACATTGGTGAAGAGATGGAGGACATTTCTAAGACTACCGTGGACCAGATTTGGTTGGTCTATACTGAACAAAAGGGTGGTTGACTGAAAAAGGACCTTCATTTGCACCATGACAACGCCCACCCTTAAGTCGCCTAAACCTCAATGGATCTCTTCACCAAAATTGGGTGGTAAATCATTGACCATCCTCCGTACAGGCCTGATTTGGCTCTCAATGAATCCTATTTGTTCCCATTTTCTACCTGAAACAACACTTGGGAGGAATGATATTCTTAGGAAAGGAAGAACTGAACGCAGCTGCCGATTCTTTCTTGCACAAGTCAGTAGGAGAGTGGTATGACGCAGTGACTCCAAAAAGGCATTGATCATGATGGGTCTAGGTTGGAAAATAGGTAAATGTCAAAGTTTCCAGAATTTTTTTTGCAATAAAATTTGCAAAAATTTTTTTGCACCTAGTTTTTTATTGCAAAAAATTGCAATAAAAAACTAGGTGAAAAAGCATTGGAGGTCTTAATTTATGAACAACCCCTGTACTAATAAATAGAAAAATAAAATAAAGAACCTACATCTAAGGTAATTGTAATCAAGCTCTAATAAAACAATTTATAACAGAAAGTCAGTCATTGTTTGCTAAAAATCTATCTATCTTCTTCATTCACAATCAATATTCCTCTATATCTTGACAATTTATCTTGTCATATATTGGTTTAATATGATGTGTGAGACTAGCTCTTGACAAGGGATAGTGTAGTGTATGTAGCTGATGTAGTTTCCTGGTTATGTACTTAATTTGTAGTTTGAACTATCTGTTACAATTAATTGGTGAATTTATTTTATGCTTAGCTAATACATTTGTTGGTGGTTTTTTAGTGAATTATAGCATATACTGAGCAAATGAGTCTTTTTTGGTGAAGATGAAACTTAAATGATTAATTGTCAGTAAAACTAAAATTCAGTGAACGAGTTCACTCAATAAGAAGCAAAATTATGACAGTCAGGATTTGGCATTATTTTATGACCCTAGTTAAATGCCACAATGCCAGCTCACATACTGCTGGGTTTTCAGAAATTCATTTTAATGAAGCACCTGGTCAATACGTTGATATTATTTTCTTTATTTTATAATTTCAAGGGAGAGGTAGATCTCCTTTTTAACCTTACTCTTCCTATTTCCCATACCATTTGACAATATTGGTACAGTGATGTAAACCAGCTACTTGGATTAGTGTTATTGAGATTGTAGGCAATATGTTCTATACTCAGTCTCTTTAATATGGCGACTGCTCAATGGTTTCCAAGGATATGGTCATTACTAGAGAAGTCTGGGGTGTCCAAGTAAGGTGGCAGTCAGGGTTCAGACATTGTGTAATGAAGATAACTGCGTATCAGGCTTGTCAATTAGCTTAAAATAAGACCAATATTAGGTGGTTTGGATTCGAGGTAAAGCTGAAAATCCCTCGGTTGCTCTGGCCATTGGGCTATTAATAAATAGCTCTCTATGAAATTGTTGACTTTAGTTAGTAACAATAACTACACTCGTTCAACTTGGCTCACCACACTCATTCGCCCCTCATATTCGCCCATATATTTGCGATAAGCATCTTATTGGTGAATAATGAAATACTATTGCTTTGTAAACTTATCAGTTATCAGACAGACTAAGAGGTAGAACCAGTATAGTACTCCTGGGTACAATACCAAGGTAGTGTAGGTGTTGTTCAGACCAAGGGAGGATAACAAAATATCCACACGTGATATATGCCATTTTTTTTTATTTTAAATTTTAATCTGACCATCTCAAATTATGTTTAACATTTTCTAACTCTGACATAATTTAACATATAAAGCCTTGAGTATAATTATTATTTAGTAATTAAACACACATGTCAAAATGAAAACTTTTCTAACAAATTATTTTAAGAACAAATTTAATCAGGTTGTTTACATTCCTTTTTGTAAACAAATGTAACATTCTGGTTTGTTTTACGTAACTACATGTGTTTGATTATTCTCTATGGCTTCCATAAACAGACTAGTCACAAGAACAGCAAGTAATAGTAGTTTTACATAGCTTATTTATCTTTCATTTTTTCTTCGATATGGCAGAACAACACAAGAAGTGACATCAACCTTTTCCAGACACTCTTTACCAACAAGTATGTTTTCTTATTTGAACAACTAACACTGAATATGTTTACAAAATCTGTCTGTAAACAATGCTTATATAAATAAAGCTTTGTTTCTAACCTGAAGGCATCTCCAATTGGACTCATACACAGTACCAAGTGTAGGTTCGATCTGACTCTTTCGATGAAGAATGCGTACATTGCTTCAGCTGTGGGGAGGATGCCTTGGCGCTTCGCTGTCTCTTGTAAGGTATTGCGAATCTATATGACAAAGAGAAATTTAAGATCCAGTTCATAGTATAATTATGCATAAACATTAGTTTAGGATGTTTAATTTTATTAGTTTAAATTTATTGTTTTGTGATTGCACAGAATGCCTCAGATAACTGAAAACCCCGAGTGAAATATGCTCAGTGATTTGTTCCTTTTAGCACACAACATAAAAGCGATAGAACAGTGTCATTACTTTGCACATTAATGACATGATTTTTTCACTATCATGCAGAAAAAAATAAAAAAATACATAATGTTAAAAAAATGAACTAAAGGTAACTGTTAATGACAAAATAAATTTCCTTGATTTCGAGTATCATTATTACGGTCATTGCCAATAAAAGAGAGCTCAATGTTTAGTTACAATTAAAAGTTTACAATGTACAATTACTTCATAAGTTATACATTTGTGAAGTGTCACGATGCCTAGTATTTTTGAAGAGGTCTTTTACAAAGTTTCTCCATTTTAGACTTAACATTATGCGAATTGATCTCTTTTTTTAAACCTGAAAGTCAATCTAAATTTCTGATTGTGGTTGTGTTGTATCCACTAATACTGAAATATACAGGTGTTTCATACCACCCAGGCACAATCTTCTGTGGTTGAACTATTTAATGTAAAGCGATGCAGAAAACTGTAATCTTAATAAATCTCATATGGAGAACGTCGTAAAATTGTTTTAGTACCATTTAAAATACAGGGTGGGCTCGGAAATGAGGGTCACAGATTCGAATCTCGAAATTTTCAAGTAGCAAATAGGTCTTGTGGCACATCATTTTACAGGTTTTTGAATGCTGAACATTATTCGGTTCAGTTTAAGTTTACAAGTTATTTGAAAAAACAAAGAATTTTAATAAAATTCAAGCATTAATGTGAGATATGATTAGGAGTGGACAGCTCAGACTCCGGGCTTATGAAGCTCTACCATCTGAGGTCGGAACCAAGTTGATCAACAAATTCCCTCACGATATGATTAATATACAAAGTGAAACAATTTTTAAGAAAAAGTTAAGAAGGCTACTAAAGTGTGGAGCTTTCTACAGTGTTGCCAAATTCCTAAATCATGATACATATGTAAATAAGAGAGGGGCTGATGAATCTTAATGATAATTTGACTTTATACTTCATTTGCCTTTATTGATTAATATTGTATTAATTTATTGACACATGCTATACGATAGTTAGTTATTGTAAATGGTAATAAAGAAGTTTTTTATTATTATTATGGTCAAAACAGTTTGAAAATATCTCAAGTCTTTCCACATAGCTGGGGTTTTTATTTTTAAATTTTTTTCTGTGGTACTCTAGTACTTAAATTTACGAGTGTCAAATTTATTTCGTTGAAAAAAGCACAAGATATGCTTTCAAACGGTATGTTTTATGAACATAATTGCAATGTTTTATCACATACTCAACATTTAGATTAAAAAAACTTTGCAGCTCTGTACCCAACATTTAAAAATGAGAACATAGGTCTAGGTCATGTGGCATATCAATTAAAGTTCTTTAAAAAGGAAACATTTTTCTAATTTACACTTCATTTCTATCTTATCAAGTTTACAAGTTATTTGAAAAAAAAAAAAAAGAATTTTAATAAAATTCAAGCATTAATCTTGAATTGTTTTGGACATTTATTTCTTTATATTTATTGGAGTAGAGCTAGGTCTGTGGCCCTTTCTTACACTTAACCTCTACTATACTAATAAATAAAATAATATTGTGGTTGAAATAAAAACAAAATTATAAATAACTTCAAATACAACTCGTGAAAACTGTATGTAATGAATGAAATGATGTTTGTACGATGTTATAACAAAAAATAAACGAAAAAAGAAAAATAAAATTGAGTAAGTTGTTCAAAACTGTAAAATTAACATATGTAAAAAACACAAGTAAACTTATTTAAAAGCACCTACTTGTTATATGATGCATCAGAAATGGGAAAACACATACAGATATATTCAATTAGTAAAATTATTTTAGATTAAAACGTGAAATTCATAGTTTTTGGAAATCCAAATGAGACAAATAAAAACTTTCAATACCAAAACAGGAATTCTAGTTGTTTAATTTTTAAGTCAATCAACAATTAATTAATGTCACAATTTTACAAAAACTTACCTCATCGAATTCCTCATTTTTGTACAAATTTGCGATCTCCCCAGAGCTGAGCACATTATTGATAATTTCCAAGAAGCTCTCCTCCACAATCTAAACAAAACAACAAAGTTAACATGTTTTGTGTAGCTGCATCTGTCTAAAGATCAAAGTCCAATATACCCAGTGTCACAAAAAAGTGTCCGGGCTGTTACTTTTCAGATTATACATCTAATTAAGAATAAAAAATTACGGATAAATTACAATATGTTTAAAGTGTATCTGTCTTTTTGTATTTACAAAATAATAAATAAAATAACTCAAGAACATGACTTTGCACACTTCTTTACATTTGAACATTACTAAACAGCATAAAAATAACAATTGATTTATCTTTAACCGTTGTAAAATGTTTACCATTTAAAATTTTTGAATAAACTGATTTTTGTGTTTGGTGTTATAGGTTAGGTTTAGGGCACTAGACCAGTAATTAGTATATTAGACAGATATGATATTAGTAAACTTACCTTAGAAGACAAGTTCACTAACACCAGAGCAGTAGTAACAAACACAAAAGGAACACAAAATCACACAAATTTTCTCTGCCCCTGGCACTTTCTCCAGGTGAGTAAAGAGGTGCTCTCTTTACTCAGGTGCCACCTGGAGAAAATGCCAGGGGCACAGAAAATTTGTGTGATTTTGTGTTCGTTTTGTGTTTGTTACTACTACTACTCTGGTGTTACTGTGTTTGGAGTTAAACATTTTAAATGGCCATTTTGAAATGGCTAAAGACAACTCAACTAATATTTTTCTACTGTTTATTAATGATGTTGATTTAAAAAAGAATGCAAGATTTAATTCAGTCAGTCAAACCTTTCTTGAGTTATTAATTTTTTTGTGAAAAGACAAATAGACAGTAAATTGAGCGGAATTCGAAACTACTTGAATATAGATGTTATAAACAGTGAGGATAAATACCACCTTACTTGCTGTAACCAACCTGAGTGTCATTGAACAGAAAGGAAGTTGGGCTGTCCCTGACACCGGCGGCATGGTAGAGACCCTTCAGGTCTTCCCTGAACTCTCCGGTGCGGTAGTTCTTGGTGATTTCTATCTGGAAGGTGGTCAGCTGACTGAGCCATGCGGAAATACGGGCCAAAGACTGCCGACCACTGCCTCCTATAGAGGCAACAATATCATTAGTAAACTTCTTAAGCCTTTAAGGAATAAAATTGGTTCAAAACATCACTGTTTCTATCCTAAAAGGTCCAACTGTTTTAATAAAAATAGAATAACAATTTTACTTTCTCAAATTTTCACATTGCAATTATCATTTGAAACGAAATTAGAATATAAAACATGTCTTTCCGTCAGTTCACTATTACGCTCACCACATTTCTATCCATTACAACATAAATAAAAATCTCAATACCATAGAACACTAAAAACCTGTAATTTTCATATAACAAAAACACAACCTTTTTACCTACCAAAAAATAACAATAACTGCAATAGATAAAACAAATGTAATAAATAAGACATGGGGCCTCGGCTCCAGCCATTCCAAATTCCAAGGTTCCTTCATTGTGAAAATTTAAATACCAAGCAACAGTATTCAAATATATATTATACAAATTAACTTATTATGGCTTCATGTTGTAACATTAACAATGCTAATACAATTACCAAACTTAAAAACCCTTCTTACATCTTTAATTGAACCAGTTTCTATTTTTTCTCTAACAATCATAAAAAGTGTTATCCAACTATCAAAAATCCAAGAACGGTACAGATAACTTTTTTGTACAGTTTAAAATGAAGATATGTATGTTTACTGTACATAGAATACAAAAAATTGTTCTTTTCAGTCTACTATTACTGACCACTATAATGTCTAAAAGAATAAAATAGATGACAGCTAGGTTGATATTTTGGTAGGCACACCAGCTGATGTATTGGTGGATACTATACATCATTACCACATAACCTTTGAAGTGCTATGTCGATTCATTCATTGATTATTGATGCCGATTGTAGACATATGGGCGAATGAGTGTGATAAATTTAGATGAATGAGTATAGTCAATGTTAATAACTAAGAACTTAAATAGCCATTTATTAATAGCTAAGGCAACTAGGAACCAAATCAAATCAAATATCTTTATTGTTTAATTGCATAACAAACGTCATTACATTAAATTGAAATAAATGAGCTTATGCATACATTTAATAATTAAAAACAATTGGTTACCAAACTACATATTGTCATTAAAATATTCCACTAGACTGTAATGTTCTTTTTCAATAAGAAGTGCCTTGAGATTCTTTTTAAATTTGGGTAAATTAGGTTCTCCTTTTAATCCTGTTGGCAGTTTATTAAACAATTTGATGCATGAATAGTAAATCTGTTTTTCAAAACGAGAATACTAATGGCCAGGAATAGCTAATGAGCATGACTGTGTACTCCTAAGCATGTGGTTGGTTGGTGAGGGCAAAGGAAAAAGGTTTATATTTTTCTTTAGAAATAATAATGATTCATATATATATATATATATATATATATATATATATATATATATATAAATGCTAGCAAAGTTAAGAGATCATTCATTCTAAAGATGCCTCTGCAAGTTGATGAACTTCCCATCCTCAGAATGATTCTAATTGCTTTCTTCTGAATTACAAACAATTTCTTTGTGTGAGAGCTGTCATAACCCCAAATTGGAATACCATAGGACAGGTGAGGTATGAAACACCCATGATAAGCAAGCAGCAGCATTCTACTATTGGAATAAAAAGATAGTCTGCGAAGGAGGAATAGACAACCATTTAATGTTTTTGATACTTTAATAATATGCTCCTGGAATTTAAGTTTAGCATCGAAAACTATTCCCAGAAAATTAGTACTAGCACTGGATTCAATGAAAGTGTCTCCTAAGAGGAAATAGTTGATATTTTGAGCAACAGAACTAGATTTGGAAAAATTAATTATCTTTGTCTTGTCTTCATTTACAAACAAAAGGTTGTCGACCATCCACTGAACAAGAGAATTTCCTTTTGTGAACGTGTCGACCTCTAGTTGATCTAAATATTTATTTGCTACAGTGATGGAGGTATCATCAGCAAATAGACGCAGGTTTATGGACGAAACACTACTAGTAATACCGTTGATAAACAGGAGAAACAGTATAGGGCCCAGAATGGACTCATGAGGCACCCTGTTTGAACAAATTACACATTTGATTCAAAGACCCGAAGACAACCAGATCAGTCAATGTAGAGTACCTCAACAATTTGCTTTCTGTTCAGCAAATAAAAAGATATCTAGTCAAAGGTTTTCCCCCTAAATCCGAGATATTCCAAATTATTCAACAGTAGTGTATGATTAACAACGTCGAAAGCCTTTCTTAGGTCAAGAAATATACCTACAGTATGAAGACGGTTATCCAGGGAGGTAGAGACATATCTTATAAAGTCAAACATTGCATTGAGAGTGGACATATTTTTTTGGAATCCATATTGTCTAGAAGAAATAATGCTGTTTGAATACAGGAAAGATAATAATCGGTTTAGAACAATTATTTCAAAAACTTTTGAGTAGGTTGACAAAATAGTGATAGGCCAAAATCCCCTGGTTTTTTAGAACTTCTGATTTTTTGTATAGGTTTAACCATGGTCAGTTTTAAGAATGAAGGGAATTTACTAGATTCGAATGATTCATTAATAAGATGAGTAAGTGGTGGTATGAGAGAAACAGAGCAAGATTCGAGTAATTTAGATGACATTTGGTCTTTGCTTGATGAGTTACTGGTTTTTAGTGATGTTATTACAGACATTACCTCCCGTTCGTCAGTGGGGAACAGAGCAAAAGTTGATGGTATTTGTTTCAACGAGACAGACAAGCAATCAGGTTGGCCATTCTGTAGGCGTGACCCTACGTCTGTAAAAAAGGTGTTAAAGGAATTGGCAACTTTTTGTGGATCTTCGAGAACTTCATTCTTCTCATTTTCAATAAGAATCCTACTAAACAGTTTGGTAGACTTACCAGGCCTATTCTCGTTCACAACATTCCACACAGCTTTCTGAATGTTACGACTGTTCTCAAGACCAGAGAGGAGACTATAAGAGGGGCTCTTAATGGAGAAGTCGATATTAAAATCTCCTGCCACAATGACAAGAATATTTCGCTTCAGATAACACTCAAAACAATTTTCCATTCCTACAGCGTTATATGGAATTCAAACCACATAGTATTAGTATGATTTTCTTTACCCCTAAATTTTGGTGGCCATTGTTTCCTATACTGGCAAGCTATTTTTGACCTTCGTGCAAGTTTTTTTTTTAATTCATAAAAAATATATTGAGTTATATTTAAACATCCTTATACTTTCTTGTTAAGAAATTAATGTAGCATCTGTATATATGCATTATAAAAAACATAAACTATGTTTAAATAAAAAATTTTCAATCTAAAAATTTTAAAATGTGTAAAGTAAAAAAAGGGGAATGCCATTTACTATAGACCTGCATTTAAAATTCTGGGTTTCTGAAATAGCCACAATGTATGACATTTTATCTAGTTTATGGAAATATATATATACATGTATTGCATTATATGTATGAACATTGATTATGTAAGTAAATAATCAAATGTATGTCATAAATAACTAAAATCAAGTGTTGCGCAAAGGTTCACTAAAAAAACCATAAAAATTATATTTATCAAGTGAATTCTAAATTGTTAAATACCAAAATCTTCATAAAATTATGGGCAATAAAATGATAACAAACTAAAGTGATTAACAACATTTAAAATACATAAAATTAAATTAAAATACAAAACATACACTAAATACACAACTCACAATAGTTATAAACTACTCCAATGTGTATTATAACAATAAACAATAACACCTGAATCAATTAAATATCACAGTTTAACACATAACAAAAGTTGTCTGTTACTTGCTACAATAACAACACCAGAGTGTAAGGTTATGTAAACAATAAAACTAATAAATCTGTTTCAGTCCGCTGTTCCAGTCTACATAGTCATATTTTGTATAATACGATTCGGCAGGCTTTCTATTTTCCAATCATGCCTTGCCGATCAATGTAAATTGAATAGAATATGGAAATAGCAGGAGTTTGATTTATTGATTACTAGTATTAAAAGCGTATGCCATGTCAGTATTAAGAGAACCAAATATAGAGCCTATCACCTACAACCTTCACAACACTTTGTCTCCTAGTAGCTGAGTGATAACATTGTGCCACTAATGCAAACTCTGTTTTAGCTAAACGTCTTTCTTCATCTATATTACTGAGTAAAATGCTTACTAAAAACTATTTTACTTAATGTCGTCAGTAAAACATTCCTCGTTGGAATAATCTCTCATCAAAACACAGAAGACATTTGAGAACACATTAACTTATTTTATGATATTTGATGTTGCTCCGTTTGAGGGTTTGTGCCCCAAGAATGTTTTATAATGAATAAATGCACCACATCATCAGTGGTCTAAGGGGTTGTGCTTTAGCCAGCTGCAACAACAAGTATCGCAAATTTGAATCCAGCTGCTGGTCTTTTTTCCTTGCAACTTCATAAGGCACTGGTCAGTGGCATATTGTTTAACATGGGGGGGGATTGGAAGTTGACAAGATCAGTGTTACTAATATATTTGCACGGAGCAACATCTGTTTTGATACTTTTTAATTAAGATAAAAGGAGAACGCTTTATCTTTTATATCGATTGCATATTATTTTTAACTAAAAAAATTAAATAGGGCATATAAACCTGTAAGGACAAGGTAGAAAGGCAAATAATAACTAATTTAAATATTAGCATGAACAAAATAAAAACGCTAAATTTAAAAGGACAAGTAAAATAAAATCATAAAAAAATAATTTGGGATATATAGGTTAAAAAATTTAAACAGAAATTTCCTAGTGATTAAACAAATTAAATTAATTTTATATAATTTTAAAAAGTAAATTTAACTATCATGACAGCTATAACATGTTTAAATATTTTAGTTATAACTTAAACAACATGTAAATAAATAAAAAGTTCACTTAATATTTCATGCTATATATATTACTTTTTAGAGATTAGTCTTTGTATTATTGTATTTCCTTTAGATCCAGGTAATGACTTACCTACTCCTACCAACAGAACATTGCCACGTGGCTGTGAGATTACGCGGACGATACGACAGATGTGCTCTACAGCATCCCTGAACAGCACCAAATCTATGCGAACCACCCCTGCTGAATTGTTGTATTCCACCATCTGTTTCTCGATGTGTGATCGGAGCAATGTCATATCTGTGATGTCCTCGTATAAGTTGTACGGGTTCATGAAGTCACCTGAGTAAATATTCAATTTAGACAAATCTAGTGATGGTGAAGACAAGCACTAAAAATAAATACTCCAATTGACAATATTCTACTTTGCTTCATAATTTATTATAACCATTAGAGACAAAAGGCGGGTAGTGCGCATCTTATATTTGACATTGTCTAAATACTGAATATATGCACCAAATAATTAGATAAACTTGTTCAGAGATAACATTTTCGCTAGATAGCTTATGAGCAGCACTAGTGATGAAAAGAAAAACTACGACTGTTTAAAGTAAAGTCTTGTTAATCCGTGTTAACCGTTGTTGAAGCTATCTCAGATTTAAATTAACTCAGAGTACACGGAAAATGAAGACTAACAAATATTTATACGTGATAAGTGTGTTATGTATCGATTTTAAAAATGCATGTAGAAGTTGTTATAAAATGACTTGAGCTTAAATATTACTTGTTGAAAAAACTTTCCAAGGACTTTGCCCTATTTTCTTGTAGCAATTCCGCACTATCGCTGAAGGAGAATTGTATCAGCCACCATGAATTCCAGTTGCTCTCAACGTACTGCAATGCGGTGTATAACAACCTAACCTCTCAACATGACTAAATCACTGTTATAGTCTCTGCAAGCATGTCTTTGTTGCTAATGTACTCTACCAACTCTTAATCATTTCTATGATCAATTTATCGACCACTTTATTTTTGATAAGTTCCTCATTTAATAAGTTTTATATATTATTTACCCACTGTAACTGTTCATATAAATTTATTCATAAAGGGAAAATAATGGAAATGTTTCGTAATAATGGCTAAGTGTAAACATTTTTTTTATTTAACATCCCAACTGCTAGCTTAATGGCGCCTGACTATCCCTCTGAACTTTTTTTAACTACGCTACAGCTTTTACAAAATTACATAAAAATTTAGTGGGGTCAGTCTAGGAGGGGAGGGACCAATCTTTGGTGAGGTGATATGATTTGGAGGGGATGGCTCCCGAACATGTCTCATCCCACACTCATAGATGCTTGTCCATCTCACCAAGATGGCGTCAACTACTACTACAGGATAGAATGTATTATGGCTACTCTACTTTATGCTTTGCTTTGTGGTTGTGGATCACTACTCTGTTCATTCTGATTATACACAGGATCATTATAGTCACTGCTTTCCCTCAAATCATTATTTTCACCAAATAAACTGTTTATTTTCCGTCCCATAACTAGTGCCCAAGATCCATTACCAGACGCTGTTTTCATGGCACTACCAAACATAAACAACAAGCAGATAACAGCTGTGAAATGAAATAAAAGTGATTCTGTTGATACAATAAACAAGCTTAGTAGTTCACCAATTCTCTCACAGATGTCGTGAGCACTCTATTGCAAAGAAATTATCAATACAGACTACAGTCATTAGCAGCCCACTGCATAGTGAGTACTGAACGACTAAACTCGTAGCACTGTGCGCACGCCAACCAAAAACAACTACTACAGTCATTTACAGCAGTTGAGAGGTTAAGTAATTAGTATGTAATTTATATTGACCAAGAAACTTTCTTACAATGTATTGTTAATTCATATACTCACAGAAGACAGGTGGATGTTTGGATGGGCAAATGGTATTAAAAGTGGAATCAAAATGTTTGCCCAACTGTGTGGTGACTTCATTTTTGAACCAATCCCGATCACTGGAACAAACATGAGTAAAATTAATTTGTTGGGGTTAATTAATAGCTTAATTAAATTATTCAGTATTATAAATATTATATGCTTTAATAGTTAATGTAACTTAAATATGCTATATTATTTACAATTTTATTTAAATACACAATTATTTTATAATATAAAATACATTTTTTACAAAATAAAAATCTAACTATAAAGCTATAAAGTGGCTCGGGATTAGGGCAGTCACAAACCTACAATTGAACTTTTGGCAACTTGAGACAAAACACTGATATAAACACTGAGTAATAAAACAATACTGATTAGCAAAAATATAAATATTTATATACACATCAACATAAATAATAAACAAGATATTTTATATACAGGGTGTCCTGTAGATTAAGTTCCAAACTCCAAGAAATGGTCTAAGGATCAACATAATGAGAAAATCTATAATCAAATGTTTCCTTAAAACACTTTGTTTACCAGATATCCGCCATTCTCTATTTTTTACAAAAACATTTCTATCTACAAATTTGTTCACCTGATCTTTATGAGACTCGGTATGTATGTTAAGGTAAAAGAAAACTAGGAAACATGATAGCGGATTCTAGGAAACAAAGTTTAATTAAGTCCAATTAAAATTTTCAGAATAGTGAGCATTTTAAATTTTTAAATGGAAATGGCAGGAAAACGGTTGAAAACTTAAAAAATTACTAAGAACCATTTCCTTTTGAACACTTTATTTTTAAGATTGTACAAAAACGTCAGGTAAAAGTAACAGAGATACATTTAAAACTTTGAATAAGTGGCAATGCATCAATAATGAATAAATGAAATAATAATAAATGAAAAAACAAATTAAATAATTATTTTGTATTTGTAAGCTGAATAAAAGCTAAACACAAAATAGCTTTTCACAAGTTAATTAGCCTCTCAACTGCTGTAACCGACAGTAGTCCTTCTCAGTGCTACTCAAGAGTTGAGTCATTCTGTGCTCAATACACAGTGTGCTGTAACCGACAGTAGTCCTTCTCAGTGCTACTCAAGAGTTGAGTCATTCTGTGCTCAATACGCAGTGTGCTGTAACTGACAGTAATCCTTCTCAGTACTACTCAAGAATTGAGTCATTCTCTGCTCAATACGCAGTGTGCTGTAACCGACAGTAGTCCTTCTCAGTACTACTCAAGAGTTGAGTCATTCTGTGCTCAATACGCAGTGTGCAGTAACCGACAGTACGGTAGTCCTTCTCAGTGCTACTCAAGAGTTGAGTCATTCTGTGCTCAATACGCAGTGTGCTGTAACCGACAGTAGTCCCTCTCAGTGCTACTCAAGAGTTGAGTCATTCTGTGCTCAATAACCAGTGTGATGTAACTGACAGTAGTCCTTCTCAGTACTACTCAAGAGTCGAATCATTCTGTGCTCAATACGCAGTATGCTGTAACCGACAGTAGTCCTTCTCAGTGCTACTCAAGAGTTGAGTCATTCTGTGCTCAATATGGAGTGTGCTGCTAACGATTGAGGCCAGCATTGATCATTTGTTTGCAATAGAGTGATCATGGCATCTGTGAAAGATTTAGTGAACTATTACACCTAATTATTGTAACAACAGAATGACTCATCTAACAGCTGTTGTCAGCTTTTGTTTCTGTTTGGTAATGTCAAGAAAACAGCGTCTGGTAGTTGATTCTGGCACTTGTTATGAAACGAGAAGGTTATTGACAAAAACGATGATTTGAGTGATTTATTTTCTAATAACAGTGAGTACATGTAATGGTCCCATGTATAATCAAAGTGATTGTGAAAGCACTAATGTCGTGATCCACAGCCTCCTATGGCCAAACAAATATGTAGGCAAGGAAAAGGTTGGCTGAAGTTACGAACGAAAAAGGTTGATAAGGTATTTTATATATGGATTAATGACCCTTTTGATCCAGTTGTTTATAATTGTCACTCATAAAATAGGGGAATACAATCATTTTAATAATATCTTTGAAAAATCTATAGTGTAGTTAAAAAAAAAACAGCATATGTGGAAAGACAGGCGCTATTGACGCAGCGGTTGAGAGGTTAAAACAATAAAAGTTCTAATAATTCAATAGCTAATAAAAGGATAAAAATCTATTATTACTTTTCATCTGTGAGGCGGTCATTAAAAACCCGAAAACACTCATGAACCCACAGTCGTAGAAAAGCAACTTTAGTATTTAGAATTTCCTTGTTACTACGCAGCAAACCTTGAAATATCTGTAAATAAAACAAAAATAGTAATCATCTTTGTACATAATAATGACTAAAAATTAAATAATAAAATCATGACTTATATTATAAAACTATACTAACCTATTTTAAAGTAGAACATTTTTCATTACATTACAATAAAATTACTAAAGAATAGAGTTTGATTTAGCCAATTTTGGTATTTTGACAAATATCCTGATACATTATTTAATTTCAATAAAACAACAAAGTATTAAACAGTTTGTTGTAATGGCAATGTGTTTATGTCCACACAAATGGGCTTGTCTACCCACTAAACAAAATTAAAAACATGTACTACTCAATGTATCTGGAAAGTCAGAATACAAGACATGTAACAATCGGGAGTAATTTATATGTGGAAAGTTGGCAATATTGTCATATTGTGGAAAGGCAGCAGAATTAAGCTGGCCAACTTGTGCAATAGTAGCTCTTCAACTAGCAATATAGAGACTATTCTACATGAGAGTGTCCATTCCTTCTCCCACCAAGTGCAGAGTCTGCACTAATACGCTATCTGAGCATGAGTGCAACTGTGATTCATAGTAAAGTGATCTCTGTTTAAGGAGAATATGTGATAACAAGACAGCATATGACAAAATGGGTGCAGAATTCCAATTTGGGAAGGACGTAACTTCATGATTAAGACAGAGATGGACAGGCACTCGTGACTAATAACGTCGTTCAAAAAGTTGAAGGACATCCTCACATATATCACCGTTCAACAATTGATGACTTACATGAAGTTTGCAACACATTTCATGAATGGTTGTTCATGAAATCATTACTAAACTATTGAAATACGCAATTTGTGTCAAGATGGGTACCCGAAATGCCCCCAAAAAATGAAGAACACAAAATGAACAGAGTATTTGCTGCACAAGAACGTTTTCACATACCGCTGATGCAACACAAGAGCTGTTGACTTTGTCTGTGTAGGATATTTTAAACACCACCTCCAAAGCCACATTGACATGATTAACGGAGTCCAGGTTTGTTTCCTGCGAGTCTTGGGTGTTATAACTATCAAACTTTACCAATCTTGGAACTTCAGCTGCAGTTAAACATCCAACCTCTGCATCTTAGACACCAGTTCCTTGATCAATGGTCTATGGTAAAATCGACTCCACTAACCTTCTGCAGCAGATAAACTTCCTCATACCTAGAGCAACATGATCTTCTGATATGTTTGCACATTACATTTACTTACAAACTATGCTCGCAATTGTGGTGGCCAGGTTACAGCGGTTTGGTAATGAAGTCAGCTCAAGAATTGACTTTTTTCACGAATCCTTGTCATCATTCGGAAGGAAGGTCATTAAAGTAGTTTCTTAGGCTGCTTTATTGTTAGTTATTTAAAAAAAAATTATTTTGTTTTTGCTACACATTGTTTACATTTATTTATTATGCCTTGTATTTCTAAAATATGTAAAAATTTGTTAATGGTGTATCCGCTGTAAGAATAAATAAATGACCCTATCAAGTTGGATGTCAATCTCTTTAGTGTGTACACTATTTAGCCATACGTGAGCACTGTGTTCAGCAGCTGAATAGGCCAGTGACAAAGCAGTTGTATGCAGGATATGTGCATTGGCTCCCCAAGTTGTTCCAGCAATATGATGTAATACATCAGCTGCTGTTTTTTTTTAAGATGGCTTTTAAATGTCAGTGATCGATCTATCGTTACTCCCAGGTACTGTGGATGATCATTATAATGGAGTTTTATACCATTTAGAAAGATGCTCAATTTTAGATTAGCCAGTCTGTTACTTAGGTGGAGGTCGGCTACTTAGGTTATTGATGGGTTGGGATTTAGCTTCCAGGTTCTAAAATATTATTCTTTGAGGGCTGCATACTTGTGAGTGTTTCTTCAGTAGCTGTGAAGCCCTTGTAGTGGTAAGCTATATCATCTGCATATATGAATTTTCCCGACTTTGTGATTGGGATGGTAAAAAACATTTGAACTGCAATGTGGAAAAAATGTACTAAAATACAAGGTGATTATGTGGAAAACAGCGTAATTTCTGCACTACAAAACCCTGTAATGCTTAAAAATAAATGTTCATTATTTATATTTTTAAAATCTTACTTTCTGGAGAACCCTCATATTTCATGGTCCATTAAACAGATGCCAATACCAATAAAATATAAGATTTAATGTTCTTAAATAGTAAATTACTAACACATTTTAACACTTGCCAGATAATTAGTGGCTTTAATCACTAGGTTGGTTTGATATGTTCTCTCAGCCCAATAGATTTATCTGTCGAAAGTATTATAAAACATTTGTATTCAATGTATACTCAACCTAAATTAAGTTAGCAGCTGTTTTACCTTAGATATGTCTCGCAAATTAAACAAATAGTGCATCTTTGCCGGAGTGGGTAACATCTTCTTCACTACGTTTTGGTACAACTCAATACTCATTGCAGTCAGTATATCACCTGCAAGACACAAATAACTAATTATATTTATAGTAATACTGTTTCTGCAGAATGCAAAACAATTGGCAGAGTGAACCGTTATTGTTAACAGATTGAACATTTATAGCTTATCAATTGTTTATAATCCAACACTGGCGCGAATGTAATTAACAGATGGCAATGGTAATAGTGGTTTAACAGCCCACTCACAACAAATAGGTCTAGGCCAACCTTTATTATATTAAAC
Organism: Stictocephala bisonia; assembly: GCA_035578905.1. NCBI lineage: Eukaryota > Metazoa > Arthropoda > Insecta > Hemiptera > Membracidae > Stictocephala > Stictocephala bisonia. Next base: position 283,377 of record JAQJVL010000805.1, read on the forward strand.
CTTGGTCTCTGTGCAACTTGTATATAGTAGGGGAAATAAAAAATTACCAAAGTAAAAATAAGTCTTAAAATTATAATTAATACTTAAAAAAAGGAAATTTTCCTCGTTTAAAGTTTTCACTCAGTTTTATAGAGCAGGATTTGAGAGTGTAGCGACTGGCAAGGTAAGCATGCATGCAGGGATGTTTAGTTAAATTTAATAACTTTAATGTGCCAATAAGATATGTAGTTCTAGTATTAATACTTAAGTAGAGTTCAACAGACTATATCAGGTACACAGAGAACATTTAAATAACTATTATTCGCTGCAAAGTAAAGTGTTTGGTACTTTCGAATTAAACTGCCATTTATTTACAACATCAATACACAAAAACCTATACTTTATTGATATAAAGAGCATACATATATGCATTTAGTTATATTATACTATACATACACTAGGGGCACCCCTGCATGCTTCGCATGCCAATCCCGACTCTCGCTGCGCTCAACACACCTCAGCTTTCGGTAAGTGACTTTTGACTAAAAATAATAGTAGATTAACTGTATAACGTAAAAACACAATATTAAATTTATTTACAGTATTTCGCTTAGATTACTTGCGTTGCTATTATATTTATTACTATAAATACCCAATGGTATTACTTAGCCTTTTTCAAACTTGTTCATTTCATATGTTTTTTTTTACAGCTGAAGTTTAAACTTTTAATGCATCAATGGTATAATGTCAAACATACAAAATAAACATGTTTATTTATTTACAAAGCAACTGCTATTAATTTACTAAAATCAATCCAATGTTATTCTTATATTATTCTTATGGAAAAACGAAAATTTTGAGGGGCTGTTTATACCCCTTAGGAATGGAATTTCGAAAAATTCTTTCTTATTGCGCCTCTAGGGTATAATGTAAACATATGTACTAAATTTCCTGTCTCTATCTTTTATGATTTTTGCTGGGCGATTTTGAATTAGTCAGTGAGTGAGTCAGGACTTGTCTTTTTATATATTTAGATATATAAAACATACATCAGGAGAGCAACAAAAGAAGAAAAATGTATCAAAATATTTTATTCTGTAGGCGAGCTAGGAGGTAATTAAGATAGCTTGATTCGATTAATTTTAAAGCTTAACACGTTCACTGCGGCAAACACCATTTCGTATTTTTGCACCATTTAAATGACCACCAAATTTAAAACCATCACGATGAGTTTCGAACAATCTATAAAGACATTTAATGTAAATATTATCATAAATTTTGAGAAAACATATTTCAGCACACGCCATACGCAGTATAAATATTTCAACAGTGAACCTGTTAAGGGACATTGAGAAAAATATCAGTAAGGTAAAACATTATCTGGACTCCAACCCATTGGCTCTAAAAGATAAAACGATTTTATAAATCTACAGTGTTTTTATTTGTACATATAACAGGTACTTATGTTTATGTTCACCCTGGTATAAACATAGCATGATTTTATTATAGATTTATAGCAATATAATTTTTTATACATCATAATAACGGCTGTCAAACAAAAAAAAAAAGAGTCCTACAAATTTGTTCCTTTACTTTTGAATAACTCGAAATGTTGAGTAAAAGAATGTTTTGTATCATATAATTGCACTGAGAAAGGGCTTTTTGAAATTCCGTTATAAATAACCTTTAAAAGAACTCTTTTATATTATAAGATCGACGCAAACAAAATATAAAAATTAAATAAAAAATAAAACAAAGGTAATGAACAAAACAAATACTAAATATTTATTCTGCTTTTAATAGTCCTACAGTACAGTTAATAGTCCTACAGTACAGTTAATAGTCCTACAGTACATATTTATTCTGCTTTTAATAGTCCTACAGTACAGTTAATAGTCCTACAGTACAGTTAATAGTCCTACAGTACAGTTAATAGTTCTACAGTACAGTTAATAGTCCTACAGAACAGTTAATAGTCCTACAGTACAGTTAATAGTCCTACAGTACAGTTAATAGTACTACAGTACAGTTAATAGTCCTAAAGTACGGTTAATAGTCCTACAGTACAGTTAATAGTCCTACAGTACAGTTAATAGTCCTACAGTACAGTTAATAGTCCTACAGTACAGTTAACCTGCTAATGTTAACGTATTCACGACCAAGGCATTAGGCAGAGATGTCACAAGCGCAGCTAGTGAGACTATCAACCGGCAATACCAAGGCCGAGATGGCGATGACACCAGCATGCCGACGGGGTTAGCACGCAAAGCGTGCAGGGGTGTCCCCTAATTCATTATAATTACCATACAATATATTCTAATACAAACAAAATTCATCAATAACAGTATGTTGAATTTAGTTAATAATATTAATGTAAGCAGAGATTAACTTACAAGAATGCTTGACTATTTCATCAAAGAACTGAAGATGCTGGGAGAGCATGGTGCCGTAGATACGAATGATCTGGGAATCAGCAGGGAAAGTCATGTTAATGGTGCAGAAACAGCTGAGCAGGCGGTTGGAGATCTGATTCCTGCCCCCACCGGGCGGTCCCATGGCTCCCATCAGTAACATCCCCTGGTATACAAGAAACGTTGTTAGATTTCATAACATTTTTTGCATATGGTTTTTTGTCAGTTACCATTTATTAATAAAAAAAAGATATATGTATATATAAGCTGTCATATACAGAGTGTCCAGCTTCGACTGTCGCATATTTTAGAGAATTGTTTGTCAGGTTAATTCAAACAAATAATACCATACACATATGTCCTATCTTGACTCGTTTTCTGTCTGTGTGTTTCTGTGTTTTTTACAAAAATTTGAATATCTTAAAAACTATCTGACATACAATACCTACTGAATTTCCGTAAAAAAGTTGACCTGTAAAAGGGCTGACAGTGTATGATCATTAGTTTCAAAATGGCAGCTGTATAAACATTTCAAAGTCAAATATAAAAAAAAAACTACAAATTTTACCCAAAATGTCAAGAGGCAATATTTGTAGACCACATTATGCCAAATTCAACGATAAGCCCATTTAAATCGTTTGATAAATAACAGAAAAAACTTATTTTTTGAGACTGAAAGCATTGTTATCTGCGTAAAGAATACTCAGATAACAATGCTTTCAGTCTTTCAGTTCTGTTACCCTACATCATTACTTTTTAAAAACAATTCAGTAAAAATAAAAAACAATAGAAAATGGGTTTTACATTGATACTTCTGCATTATAACCAGAGATTTCTGACATCAGGTAACTGACCTAAAAAGTTGTTTGTTGTATCAACTTGGCATTTGTAAACATATACATAGCAGAATATCAAGAATTGAGAAACAGCGACATTCATCGTTGTAAGGACATGACAGATTTTTATTGACTGAAGTTAGTAATTATAGTGAAGTGGTTATGTCAGAAGATAACATTGATGACTGATGATTTTTTTGTCTAATTCTGGGGGTGAAAAAAGAACAACCACCACCGACATGACAGAACACGGTGTGGAAGGGGAGCAATTATTCTTCTCTACTGCGAAGTCGCATCCCGATTGTATTCCGTAATGGCGTCAGGACAGGCATAATAATGACCTTGCTTGTCAGGAGGTGTGTGCAGGTGAAGGGCGTATGGTTACAATGCACTGATGAGACCTGATGCCAGTTGTAACGCCACGTGTTGTAGCACTAACATACTACAGCACTATCCTCACCTCATTGCGATTCTTCTTTATCTAGATATCCTAAGGGAGGTCTTGCAAAAATAAAAACATATTACTTTTAAACACTGTTAACTTAATTATTCACTCACCAATCAAAGATTCACCATTATCCTTTATGACTCACAATAAGAGATATCATAGGCCAATGTTTTTATCAACTACTGTATACTGACTAACTGACCATGTTCAGCTGGCCTTTATATACCACTTCACTAGAAAACTCCAGAAGCTGAAGCTTGGCACAATGTAAAATTAAAAATATCTATTTCTAGCATAACCTCAAAGTATATTCCAAACAGTTTACTACATAAATATCGAAATAGGATTAATTTTAAAATAATTAGTCTAGAGTATCATAGAACTTATTTAATATAAGTTTTACAAGAAGTGGGTTTCACCGATTCTTATATGCTAAAAATCTAATCGAGACCTAAAATGTCGTTTTTCTGTACACCTAGTTCAATACCTTGATATGCTTGAGTGTCTGCTTCTGCCTGTCATACCAGAAGCCATAATCCAACCATTGTCTTATCAGCTCCAATGGTGGTTGAGACCCGTATGTATCCTTAGCTGGCATGTTGAGGTCATCCAAAAATGTTATCATTGTTTTTCCTGCAATATGTGAATTAAGACCGTAGATTGATTACAAATAAGTTTTATAAATTAGATAAACTACCGTACAGTTTACATGGTCAATAAGTTATTTTTTATTTGGTGTACAAAGTTCAATTCTTGCAAAAATGATTCCAGTTTTTTTAATGAAAATAAGCTGATATTTGTTAAATGTTTTAATTTTTGTTTTATAACTCAAATAATATTATGTAAGTATTATTATTATTGTAAAGGTATGAATTTTATGCATTTGTACAGATAATATCACTACAGTATATATGGAGGCACTTCATGACCTTTGTTATTAGTTGTACTAACCATGAACAGCTAAGTCTTTAAGTACATGACTAAGACTGTCCTACCGAGTAAATGTAGAATAATGAATACCAATTTTGGTGAGTGATTCTTTATTTCTATCTCTAACTAAGAATTAAATATAATAAGCTAATATTAGTTTAATTGTGATAAAATTTTAGTTTTAC